>ML804026.1:156805-176500 GCA_009831015.1 Picea engelmannii
GGCGTGATGGCATCGGGGAGCGCGTGGAAGGAGTGGCGAGGAGTGAGAGTGATGACAGAGAGGGGTGACAGAGGATGAACCATGGCGGAGGACACCCAGGTAGATGGGGAGAAGACGGGAGAACGAACTCGCCTTTGGGTGAGCAACGGATGTGGAAAGGGAGCGGGACACGCGGCGGGAAATGAGTGGATGGTGGGAGAAAGGAGAGTCACGAGGACAACCGAGGAGAGGTGAGTGGATGACACACGGAAGCAGGGGAAAGGCAGAAGGAAGAATGAAATGTCAGGAGGAGGGCCCACACTGGTTAAACCCAGGGCAACTAAGAGGAACGGGACTACACGAGCACCGTTGATCTGGGCGCTACGATCCTGGTCATCGGGAAGCTGCACATGGGATCTCAGACCCCGCCCCTCCGCTTAAAGGTAGAAAGGCNATTGCCTTTGATCCGGGTGCGCTAATCTGAACCATCGGAGAGCTGCGCCCCCGATCTCGGACCCCCCCCCCTTTGCTTAAAGATCAAAAGGCAAGGGGGGTCCGAAATTCGCTGTGCGCCGTCGATCTGGACGCACAAATCTGGACCATCCGGTTTTGCTTGCTGCTTACCATGGGCGCATTATCGCCCGAAACTTTGGACAAGTGGGTTTTAACCCATTCTTTTAATATCTAAACCCCTTAGCAAGAAATATCGCTAACAGGGAGACAACTCATCAAGAGAAGGGGTAGCAGGAATTGCCGATTGGATGGCCTGATAGGTAGACTCAACCGGACTTAATGGCATAGCGTCACTGAAATGGAAATGATCTCCAGGTTCAGGAACTATCCAAGAGTTGTGAGACACAGGAAGTTCGTGAGGCGAAGTGGAGATCATGTTGATGGAGGCAACAGACAGGCATGGAACATCGGGCGGTGGAATGGGGAAAGTACCCATTAACGAGGAGTCCTTTAGAAGGCCTACACCGACGTTCTCATAACCCAGTGGGGTTTTAGCAATAAACGGTACGTTGCCAGTACGGGTATCAGAATTGAAGAAGGCAAGTTGGTCGACGGTAACAACCTTTCCTTGATGAGGGAAATGTACTACACGGAAAAGTGTCGACACGACTGCACGCATGGAATCGATCCAGCTGCGTCCAAGCAGAAGTTTATAACGAAGGGGAGCGTCGAAGACTTCCACTTCAACTTGGACCGTTTTACCTTCTAGCGTGATAGGCAACGAAGGAAGAACACCGTAGGGCTTAAAACTAGAGTCATTGAAGGCTTTAAGAGTGTTTTGTGATTCATTAAAAGAAGGAGAGCCAATGGCTTTCCAGCAAGCAAGAGACATGGCACACGTCGAGGCACCCTCATTGATAACAGTTCGACAAATGTTCTTGTCAGAGACAACAAGTTGTATCTGGAACGCGAGTTGAGGGGGTAACCTTGGAATGTGATCTTCCAAGTCAAAGACTATTAAATTCATATCCGTTGGGTCAATTCCACCGATATCTTTCAACAATGCCTTCCGTTGTGCTGGACAAGTTTGAAGGACTTCAAGGGCTGACATCGTAGAAGGTGCTTGAGCCATATCTTCAACAATGCTATAGTTCTGGGCCGCACGAGCATGAGGATTGAAAGTCGATTTCCAAACAACACCCTTAGGGGGGGGTCGTAGAACTGCGTCGAGGCTCGGTCATTCAAGATGAAGAGGACCGTTTGTAGGTGGAGTTGTGGGAGAGGGTTGTACCAAGGAAGGGGGTAAATCGTCAACCTTCTCCTTAGATGGAGAATAATCTTTGGCTCGAGTCGTGAGTGCAACGTTGTTCTTCTTAGAATCACCAGTACACATCAAAACATAAGAAGTGGTAGAAGATGAGGGTTGGTCGTGGATGACCAACTGAGCCTGCTGTTGAGATGGGAAGGGTTGGGACAAGACAACCGGTGCAGGTGGTTTCAGGGCTCCTTGAAGGAACTTAGTGACCTCGACACGTCGTGGACAATCCTTTGTGTAGTGATCATCACCACAGATAAGGCAAGGGTATCGTGGTTTACACTTATCCCGATCGTCAACAGGAGTAGTTTTAGTTTGCTCTGTGGGAGAATTATTTTTTCCCTCCTTATTCTTGCCTCTCCCTTTTTTAGATTTTTTCTTACCGGCTGGGGTAGATTGGACGAGATTTACTGTAACGACCCTAATTGGATACATGTTTAAAAATTATAAAGTAAAATTAATTAAAAGAAATTAATTATGGTTAACTGAGTAATAATTGAAACTACAGATCACATTTAATGACTTGTGAAATAAAATTAAAAGATCAATGAAAAATGATATAAAATGGTGGCATATGCAGAGAAGGATAGCCATGGATCCCGAGAAGATAAAACATTAACTCATGACGAAGGACGGAGGATGGAGGGTGGTTGAAGGAGTAAGTGCGTGAGTCAGCAGGGAGGAATAAGGGATGGGAAGAGGGGGATGGGTGCACCATTCGACAGGGATGGATGCTGCGGACTGTGTGGCCTGAGAACTATTGTCTTTTGCCGTGAGCAGAGATTCTGCATTTGCTGTGAGCAACGATTTTCTGTGCACTATGGTATTGGCTGTGAGCCTATGATATTTTGTGGACTATTGGCTTGCTGTGAGCAAGGAACAAAGTGTTATGGACTGTGAATTTTGATCAGGGGAGGCACTGAGTTGTTGGAGGTTTTGGGCACGGAGGGCCAGGATATCCGTAGATATCCTGGAGCTAGGTAGTTTTCCTAGTTGGCAGGGAGGACAGTAGTTTTGGGCAGTTATTTTCCTGTTTGTGGCAGGGTTGATCTGTGTAGCAGGGAGCAGAAAGGTAGCAGCAAAGCGAAGAGGCAACATAAATTAGCATCAGATCCAGGTACTTGTTAAGTTGGGTATTTATTTCATACTATAAATAATTTAGTATTTATTGATAAATCCAAGTTAATGAAGTTGGTGTTATAAAAGTCAATATCATGTTATGAAGTTTTGTTTCAGTTTACTTTCTTAAAATGTTTAGGACACTTAATGATGTTTAGAATTATATGGGCATTACATTTACCTCAGAAGTCTTGCCGGTGGGAGTGACAGAAGATGGAGCATTTTGAACATTAGAAGAAGCAGATTTAGGGTTTGTACTTGAAGCAACATGTGATTGGGCTTGGGTAGTACCAATCACATCGTTAGCTGCATGCGAGGTAGCTGGAGTAGTTGAAGTGCAGGAAGAATTAGGACGAGGTAATTCAGGTAATAAATCGTAAAGGGTTTCTGTTTGCGAATAAACGAGGTCAAGATATTGAGCACGACTTATAGCCTGCTCTTCGGTGACTATGCCACCCATGGCAATGTCCTTACTAATTTCGTTCACAAATGATTTTGTAAACCATTCTACCAGTAACTGATCAGGGAGTTCAAGTTTAATGAGACGACGTCTCCTTCGCCACTCATGGATGTGATCAGATATATGAGTGCCTTTAGTCTGTTTGAAGGAAGTCAAAATCTCGGTGCCCATGTCATAACAGATTGATAACTGGTAATGCATAAGGAAAGCCATAGCTAGGGTATTGAAGTCAGAGAAGAAACCACGTGGAAATTTGATATACCACTTCGCAACAGAATCGGTAAGGGTTCATTGAAAAAGATGTAAATGAATTGAGTCATCCATCAACGAGTTGGATGAGAACCATAAGTGAAAAGTAATAACATGATTGTTTGGGTCCTCTCCCACTTTTCCATCGAATTTAGGGATGTCTGAAGGAATATTGGCTGGTATAGTAGGCAATTGTGGAGAGTGACGAATAAGATCATTTAAAATCCTGCGGGTACTAGTGGCTTTGGGGAGGAAGTCCTGTCGGCAAACCAGTAGGACCATAAGCATTCTGCATATAGTGTGAAGATCCAGGAATATTCGGTGGTGGTTGGACATGGTAGTATCTCATCGAATTATACCCTGGAACAGAGGCTTGAGTTTGAGAATTTTCCCCCCAAATGGGATTAAACAAACCGGGATATGGTTGGCCCATACTAGGGGGTGTTACAAATGTAGCTGAAAACTGCTGCCCCCCAGTCAATTGAGGATTTTGGATCAATTGATTCCAATACTGGGCCAAGGATAAAGGTATATTTTTCCCATAAGGTGGGGTTTCCCCTCCCATTGAAGGTGGTATGCCAACTGAGGGAAATGTTCCAATTGGTATTTTCCAACTGAGGGGAGGCTGAGTTATACTACCTTGATTAGATTGTCCACCAACCAGAAACTGATAAGTTGCAGTGAATGATAGAATAGCACCACTAGGATTAGGATTTCCAGTAGAAGATGAAGAAATTCCTCCAAAAGCAAATTGAGGGAGTGTTGGTACAAAACCGGGAAGAAAGTGCCCAGAAGAAGAAGGAACACTAGGAGAGCTGGATGGAGTTTGCGCAAGAGTAGGAATGGAAGAACTCAACACACAGTATCCAAGTGGTAGTGTCGGATTGACATTGGGCGTCCGTAGTGTGTTAATGGGAGCAAGACTAACCGCAGGAAATCCGGTTGGAACACTCGAAGTAGTTGTAAGATGGGCCATTTTGGCAGGGACAGTAAAGCGATAAGTGGTAGTTAATGGTACTATCTCTAAACTAGAGATTTCAGAAATCGCAGGTGGATTGATTTTAGAAATCACAAGGGAATCTGGACCAAAAAGGTCTCGTCGAAAAACACCTGTAGACCAAAAAGGATCTTGGCCTTCTATACCGGGAAAGGGTCCAGTCGAAGATCCAGAATACACAACAATTAAGTCTCTGGAAGAGTCTGCTCAGATAAAACGTCTCTTAGAATTGGGGTTAATTCGAAAGTCCTCTCGAGTATTTGTAATTCTAAAACATTATAGAGAGTCAGTGCGTTCCACTTGTGGGGTGGTGACGACTGGGACTTCACTCTGCCGAGGAGAGCCTCCAGGTGTGCTTGTAGGCAAGGGTTGTGAACCTTCCAGATGCTCTGGAAATAAACCCTGCATTCTACATGAATGACGTGGAGGAGCTATTGTAAACGAGTAACAAACTTCGCGAAGAAAATCCTATGGTCAACTTCGAGAAACAAACAACACGCGCTAGTAAACAAAATCTAGGAAGCAATACCAAGCAAACAAGACCTTCTAATTTTGAAGCCACTAGTTGGTGATGAAATCCAACATCGCAACAACGAGATGAGAAGGGGTAGGGCGAGGGTGGAAAATTTATGCTGACGACCTGCTTAATGGACTTACACCCTGGTGCAAGCTCCTACACATAATCATGGGTATACCCTCCAAGGATCCCGAGTGAGTTTGGTCAACGTCAATTCCAGGTATCGTGAAGACTTTCCCCTCCATAGTCACCTCGGGTAAGAACCTAGAAAGATAGGCCACGAAGGTCACCACCAACAACAATAAGGCCTGGGGGAACAGTTGACAGTCCGATCCACATGCAAGGGAAGGGTATCTATCCCGAAATCAACTCAAAAGGCTTCCACTCATCATTGTGGGTATACCTCCGAGTGATCCCCGTAATACGTGCAATCTCTACATTGACATCAACAAAGCAGGGTGAGTAACTCTGCCAATATCAATGTGACCTCGTGCTTGACCCTTGTGTGAGAAGGGCTTCCCAGGACAAGATGTTGCAAATGGAATTTAACACTCCCTAACAAAAGATGCTATTGTGTGTTTTGTTCTTTTGGAGAGTGTGTCTCTCTTCCTACTCCAAAGTGCTAGCCTAGCTAAATGTTGGTGTAATAGAGCCCTAGAAAAGAGTTACTAGATAAATTTTATGATTACACAGTTTTATTAAGGGCTGTTGTTTACTCAAAGGAAATAGAGATGAAACTTATGTTGTATGACTCTGACCCAACAATGCATGGATGAGAATGAAATAGATCACTTTGCATTCAATGAATCCTATGTATGGGACAGAGAGAAAGTTTTCTAGATCAACTTCGAACTACAATGCAAAATTTCCTTTAAAATGCAAATACAAGCAATCACATATCAACATCAATTCTCTATTGTGTCTTTTTCAATAACTTCAACAAATGATTTTCAATGTTTTTCGAAAATGAAAATGATTTTTTGAAAGAATTTTTTTTTGTCCACTTTTCAAAAAGGACCCATACTATGATAGTAAGAGTACTGAAAAACAAAAACCAATGAACACGTAATGATAAACCCAATCAACTCTTTCAATGAAAACAAAAACACAGAGCAAACCAATATAGTCTTTTCAAATGCACAAGAAAAATGATCTTTCAAACAATAAGAAAATGATAAAGACCAAGAAGCCTCAACTTTCAACCGATCACTGGTTCTTAACTAATCAAACACACTCAGATCCTGAAATCAGAGAGTATGGTTTTGTCAAGAAAAGTCAAGAAATGAAAGTCAAGACAAAAATGACAAGAAGAGCCTTGAAAACCTAAGAATATTCATGCACGTAAACGAAGACAAGAAAGATATCAATCAATGGTCCAAGAAACTCATATGAGGCAATCAAACTGATCTGGGCAGTTGAAAATACCAAAATTCAAATCCAAATTTTTGAAAAATTGAGTTCGCAGGCAGGCAATATTACACAGTGCGAGAATCACTGATTCTCGCAGGTGACCCTTGAGCAGGGTGTGAGAACCTCGCACTGAAACCTAAAGGCAGAGTGTGAACTCTACCTATTCTCACAGGCTGCAATGAAGTGTTGTGCGAGAATGTCTGAACATAATAAAAAATTTTGGAAAATGAAGCAAAATTTGAAAAGGCCTCTGGACCCAGAGGGTCTATCAGGATATCCCGAAGACTCAAAGATTGATAGGACAGGAGAAAAGTACAACCAGAGCAAATGGCCACAAAAAAACACCAAAAGCCACAAATAAAAAGGGATTTTTCCCCAGTGGAGTCGCCAATTTTTTTATCGGACTAATCGGTAGGTGCAGACACTAACTGATCTCCCTAGATCCACCTAGATCTAGAAAAAAACAGGACAGGACAATACTCTTTCCCTAAGTTTGGACTATTGAATTGACTAGGAGGAAGGAACAAGTAACATACCTTTATATCGCTTCCTAGGGTCTCTATTTCTCCCGCTTCGCTCCAGTGCTCTTGTGAATTCAGGACCAAGACAACACAAACCAACCAAAGTGAAGATAACACAATATATTCAATAGTTAACCTATGTGTATGATCAAGGAATTACATAATAAAGTGAGATTAGCTTTATGGGAAAGGGACATGCCATTGTATCATATTAATGGAAATTAAAGATTACAACCTAAGCATTGATGTCGCAAACTTCCTTTCGATGGCTCTTGGCTCCAACACACACACTTGCTCAATCCTTGCATGAAGAAGATCAAATCCTCTTGATAGACTTGCTAGAGTCTACAAGCTGCTGTTCAAGCTTCAGTCCTTCACACAATTCTTTTCACCAATTCTCCAATGAATCTTGCTTAACCTTTTCCATGAGAATTCCCTCAGTATATAGGAGAGAATGAATTAGTTACTTGGATAAGAATGATCCCAAAATATCAGGGAATCCAGTACTAGGATAACCATTCGAATCCCAACCCATCCTTCTAGAAGATTCCCTTCTAGAAACATCGAGAATTCATCTTTTTCCATGCTTTAGGAAGATTTCGCAACCTATCAGTTCAACACAGTGTGAGAAGTTTGCACCCTGGCTTAAGGCAGCCTGCGAGAATGCCTCATTCTCGCACCCAAATATACTAGCAGCCTACGAACAGTCTTCAAAAATGAGTTTTCTAGGAAGAGATGAAAGTAACTTTTCTCAGGAGAAAGTTCTTATGAAGAGCCTGAGTACACCATCATCAATACATCATGATGAAGACCAAAATCATGGGTAACACAGACCTAGGGTTCAACGCTTCAACAATGCACCAACAAAACCCTAACTACCAACCCTTTCGAAAACACCTGCAAAGCATATGAAGCCTCACCCAAGGTAGAGGCAAGGGTGGTTGCAGGACTCCAGTGTCTACAACCTTAGCTGGGACACAGATCTATGATGGTAACACCTTAACAAAGAACTTAGCAGTTATATTTCATTAGTATTCAGCCTTTGTTTACAATGCAGATAAACCCTAATAACAGAGCATCGCAGTATTCATCCATATCTAATATATTCAAGCACTAAGCATATCAACACAGATCAGATCTAGCATCTTATTCACATCATTAGGAACTAAGCTATCGTATTCATCTAAGCATTCATCATTACACTAAGTATGAATAATATAAACAATATAACAATAATAATTCACAAAGAAACCACAACACAATATATACATGGTTCACCCCCATCCTAGGGATACGTCCACCAACTCTTCTCTTCTTTATTATCTTTAGTCAATCTTCTTACAGGCACATAGCATGAAAATCCTACTCCACAGAAGACATGAGATCTACGAGCACCTCGCCAAATCCTCCTTCCCTGAGCTAGGGTACAACACAAAACCTTTACATAGTCTCTTACAATCACTTGCACTTATCCTTGCAAACCTCACACAGTATGCACAAAGAATTTACAACCATCACTTGCACTTAGCCCAACTTACAACTTGGCTCTTATATGCCTTGGTATCTTTCTTACATCGCCTAAACATCTATTTATACATTACAAAAGGGCCAAAACATGGGGTAAAACCATGGAACGACATCCCCATACCTATTACATAAGCCAAAAACCCAAAAGTGCCCTAAAAAGGGGCCGATGTTGGGACAACGGTAGAACCAGGGTTTAGCTCCAAGAGTGCACCAACAAGCCCTAGCTACTGGCCCTTTCGGAAACACCTGCGAAGTAGATGCAGTC
Organism: Picea engelmannii; assembly: GCA_009831015.1. Classification (NCBI taxonomy): domain Eukaryota; kingdom Viridiplantae; phylum Streptophyta; class Pinopsida; order Pinales; family Pinaceae; genus Picea; species Picea engelmannii. The sequence goes on from ML804026.1 coordinate 165,618, forward strand.
TCACCCGAAGAAACTATGAGGGGGTTGCACGACAGAGATGTCTACAACCAGGGGAATATCAAGTGGTTCTTATTACAACAACAACATAACATGCATCTATCATTCAACTAGCTAGATCTATCCTTCACATCTATAGATCTGATCTAATACAATACTGTAGATAACAATATGACAAGATTAGAGCTCAAAGCATCAATCGCACAAACAACAATAGATGTACGTGGTTCACCCTCTCTCTAGGGATACGTCCACAAAACTATGCTTATGATATATTAAGATAAAGCTTACAGTTCTGACTATGCTCTTGGCCAATAGATCCTCTCTCTCTATCTCTCTTTCTCTCTCCCTTCCTGTGCACCCAACTGCAGGACTTGATCTTCACACCCAGCTGAAGATCTTACAGTACCAGAAGGCTTTCTCTCTCAACACGTCTCTCACCCATAATACAATATTATCCCAATGAAAAATAATCGATAACAAGGCTCAACCATAGTATTGACCTAACCTAGGGACTCTCGACCTCTATTTATACATTACAATCCCTCACCGACAGAATCAGGTTGAAACCATAATTACCAAAACCCTATGTGTCTACAACCCTAGGTCAACTTGAGCCATTCTTTCTGGGCTTTGCAGACCTGTCTTTCCTTCTTCATCTCGTGGTGCTCCAAGGCATATAATGCTATATTTTTCCACTTCTTGAGTCATCCTCGGTCCATCTTCCTTGCTGATCTGTCATCCTTGATCCCCTCATCCAACAACTTTCTTTTCCGTACTTTGCTCCATCTTTTCTGTTCTTTTGCTCACTTCGACCCAGTGACACTCACTGTGTCTTCTGCGAAGCTTGATTTTTACCTTTTCTTCCTCGTTCTTCACTTCCTTCCATAACCAAGGGCCAACAGGCCCCCAACACTCACCCGTGACTCGTCCCAAGGAACTTGATATCTATTCCTCTTGTTTTACTTCGACTTTCGACTGTTCAATGCAACCCTTGATTTCTGTTTTATGCCTCCTTTCCATCCTTGTGCAGACAATCTTTTCTGTGTCTGGTACCCAGTTTCAACTACACCTGGTACCTGGACCCTTGTCTTCTTGATTCTACTTGGAGATGCGAGGCAACTGGTTGTCATTGTACAACTTCAGTCGACTCCCATTCACCAAGCCTTCCTTCCAGTCTCCTTTCATTGTCTTCAGCTGCGCAACTCCTCCTTCTGTAACATAGATAATCTCATATGTTTCAAGCCAATGTGTTCTGAACTTCCCAAGATGTTTGATAAACTTACTATCATATACCAGTACTAAATCACCTTGCCTGAATATATTCTTCTTGATGTGTTTGTCCTGATAGGCCTTTTCTCGTTCCTTCTAAATTTGCTGATGGAAGCCTACAATGAATCTGTCTTCTTCTAGTTCGACCAACTGTGCTAGCCTCTCATGAATAGCGCCAGTATCATCCATGTATATAAATGAAACAATTCTTAAGCTTGGTACCAAGTACTCCATTGGGACAACAACTTCAAGACCATAAACAACTTGAAAGGGGTCTGCATTGTTAATTTCTTGCAAGTGGTTATATAAGCCCAGAGTACTGCTGGTGCTCTTAAATCCCAGTCATCCCTGTTCACATTGCAAATCTTTGTCAATGTTGTCTCCAAAATCTTGTTGAATGCTTCAACCGTTCCATTTGCTTGTGGATGATAATATGTACTCTTCTGATGGTGGACTGCAAATTCTTCAGTCAAGGCTTCAAATGTCTTATTGATGAAGTGTGTACCTTGATCACTCATAAGGACCTTAGGGAATCCAAACCTGGTTATTATGTCATCAAATATAAAATGCGCAACTGTAGCTGCACTATAGTCCTTGACTGCTCTTGCTTCGGCCCATCTAGTTAGGTATTCTGTCACAGTGATAATATACCTTGCTCCTGTGTGCTTTCCTGGTGGGTTTATAGGTCCCACAAAGTCAATGGACCATTTTGCAAATGTTTGTAGGGTCATATGTGGTGCTAATGACATCTCATCTCTTTGGGATGGTTTTCCAACTCGCTGGCATACATCGCATGCTCTGGTAGATTCTTTAGCATCTTTGTGTAATGTAGGCCACCAAAGGCTAGCTCGTAGAACCTTTTGCGCAGTTGCTTTTCCTGTGTAATGTTCTTATGCAATGCCTTCATGAGATTCTTCAAGGATCATAGGGAATTCTGCCTCCATCACACATCTTCTTAGGATCTCATCAGGTCCCATTTTATATAGCTGACCATCTATCAGTGAAAAATCTACAGTGCGCACCACTAGTTGTTTCTTCTGTGGAATTGTGTACTCGGCTGGAGCCATTCCTATTGACAGGAACAGGACTATGTCTGTGAAGTGATCATCAATCTTTCTAATGGCGAGAAGTTGTAGGCTTTATGGTCTCCCAGGTTGAAGTCACAAAACTTCAACGTTGTAACCTTGTCGTGATCTGCGCGGTAGGTGAGAACTCCTTTCAGTAGATATGCAGTGACTAGGGTGTATTCAAAGTCTCTAGGGACACTTTCCCTATTAATCTCACCACTTAGAGGGGGAATGTAAGCTGGTAGGATGGTTGGCACTAACTTCGTGTTGGTTGCATCGTCTCTATTCTTAGTTCTCGACTCTGCGTTGGCTTGAGACATTGATGGGGAGGCTGCCACACCTCTCGATGATGAGGCTTGGACTCTGGTGGACATTCCTCTTTCCAACATGACTCTTTCTGTCCTTAAGATAGCAAGTACTTTTCTCACCGATTCTTCTATTGCGCTAAGCTCGTCAGACATGTAAGCTCGGGATCACTATCTCGGGTTGTCAATGGACTGTCGGTACCATAATCAGATAGAGAATCACTGTTTCATAATGCCTGTATTCTGTAAGCTCAAGTTCTCAATTGTAAAAAGTGTCTTTTGGGCATTGTTAGCGTCAGAAGTCACTCCTGGATTGCTTGCAGGAGCAGAGCCCGACACCCATCAGTTTAATGTCACGATTTGTTTAATTGGGTGATCAAATGGAGATTAACTCAAATGATGTGGTTCCAACTCTGAAACTAGGCTAGGCTTGCAAGAGCGAGTGAGGTCTTAGGTAACTACAGACAGTGAGTTGTAGTAAGGGTGAGTAGGGGGAAGACTTGTGTCAGAGAGATGCAAAGGCTTGTTGCAAACATCAGGTTCCTAACAGACTGTGGAAGAAAACATCTAAACACAATATCTTCTTACGCTCAAACATAGAAAACCGGAGAGAACAATAATGCTACAATAAATCCTTTATCATAACATAAATGCCACAATTCATGTGAATCAGTTGATCACGAACTCTCATAGTGTAAGATGAAAACTTAGACGGGAAAAGAAAGACTGTCTACAATTAAACAAGAAATCTTACATACAGATGCATAACCAGAGCTAAGATATCTATTAAAACTTTACAATCGGGAGCTTCGCTCTACCATCGATACCTTACAAAATACAAAGACTGAGTTTATATACTCAGAGAAAAAAACGCCTAACAGAGGCGTGGCCAGTCGCCCAAGGCTTGGTGTCTTTTCAGTCAAACTCATACTGATATTCTTCGTCAGACACCATCTTAACTGCGCATGGCTCCCACAGGGGGAGTAGCTGAATCAGTAAATGCCGAATTAGCGTGTGCAGGCCTCCTCCAGCTAGTCGAGGACTCGTCATGGATTTTCTGAAAGAAAAGGGTACACAGGACCCTCTCGAGCAGACCTCTTACCAGACCCTCCATACGTCACAATTAATGAATGAAGAGAGGTTTCAACCACCCCTTCTTGCTTTCATTTACTGCGGGCGAAGACCAGGATTGAGGTCGGGTCCGACAGCAACTGGAGTTCATTGCAGGCCTCTCTATGACTGAATTCGGTGCTTTGGCCTCCATCACGCAGTTCCCCTTTTTCCAAGTGCCCACGGGCTGTGACCGTGTGCCTACTCGCATGGTGCTTTTCGGCATTCGTGAGTATTGTAGGGGCTGCTCCTTGCTCCTCGAAATTTCGATGAGCGATATGCCGAGATAGCTTGATCTGGTGCCACGCGCCCTTCAAATCCGATGGTTCTAAACTCATCCGAGGCTTTGGTGGGCCCCGAGTCCTGAATTCTCTCGCTACTTCGCCTATCGGGACATGAGGGAACTGCTTTTTGCGCGTTGAAACCGCGATGGGCAAAAAGGTGAGGTCTTAATCGTGCACCAGGTGTCCGCTTCGAATGGATAGCTGAGATTACCCCTTTGATACTATGGGCCCAAACTTTAAAAGTTATTTTCCCTTTCGCAATTCGCGAGCTTGTGGGTCAAAGACCCTTGGTTCCCCTTTCTAAACTCCTGATCACCGAGATGGCGATACGGGTCGGGCCCCCTTTCTGATTGGCACTTTCTACATGTAACCGTTGGCTAAGGCCCAAGTACTCGCACATTTCGCCACTCGGGACCTCGCGAGTTGGAGTATCGGACTTTGGCCTTCTTCCTTTGCGAAGTCCTGAGGTGTGATAGTCAGCGACGGTGGACCTCCACTCGGACACTTTTTCGTAACTCAGAATCTCACACAACCAAAGGGACATGGTCCATCCTTTGAAATTACGAACCCCGAGCTCGCAAAAAAACACTACGCTTATAACTTTTAGCGCTATGCTTGATGCGACTTGGTCATCCTGTGATTTCCCATCAACCGTTGTTTCGCTCTGTCGCTGAAACCCTTCCATTGAAGACTGAACTGGTCGCTCGCTTGATTTTAAGTCTGAAAAGGAATTCTTCTATGTACTACGCTTGGGCACTCCTCGGGAAACCTGCAGACCTGTGTATCCCGATACCAAAGACAAGAAATGTTGCTAACATTAGGATCCATGGGGGATAGAGTCATCCCTGTGATGCTCTAAGGACTCATTTTGCAGTTCCAGTGCCTTGCTATTGGGCTATGGAGTCATTTACTAAGCCGAAACAATAAAAGTAAAAAACGAAGAACATAAAAGACAATATTTACAGAATACAGAAGCCATCGAAGGCTCAGGCAAAACATTTTTTAAGAAAATGCCCATTTACAGGGCTGCTGAAAACTTCTTCGCCTCCCAAATCTCGTAGCCGATATGTATTATTTGAGAAGACTTCAGAGATTCTGAAAGGCCCAATCCATAGGGCTTCAAATTTTCCGTGCTTGCTGTTGTCTTGCTTAGGAGCATCCCACTTCAGTACCAGGTCTCCTATATGGAACTCCTCCTTCTTGGATTTCTTATCAAAAACCTGCTTGATCCTGAATTCTTTCCATTACCTGCTCTCTGACCTGCTAGAATTCCACCAGCTGATGAATTCTTCTGATCATGTCATTGGGCTCTTCTTGGTAGTCCTGGAAGAATTTTTCTACGGGAATGGCCAGCTGAGAAGGAAAGACAGCTTCCGCTCCGTACACCAACTGGAAAGGAGAGGTGCCTATAGATCTCTTTGTGGTCACCCGATCAGCCCATAGAGTGAATTTCAGCTTCGAGTTCCAAGCCCTTTTGTTGTCTTCCAACAGTCTTTTGATGATCCTTATTAGACTTTTGTTGGAGGACTCTGCTAAACCATTGCCCTGTGGATAATATGGGGTGGAGTGAATCAGTTTGATCCCTAACAGCTCACAGAACTTGGCTAATGGCTCAGACTCGAAAGCAGCTGCGTTATCAGTGACAATCTTACTTGGGCAACCGAACCTTGTGATGAGGTCCTCCAGGAACCCAATGATTACCTTGTGGGAAGCACTCCTGGTAGGGATGGATTTTATCCAGTTAGTAAAGAAATCCGTGGCCGCGAATATCCATCTGTGCTGCCCACTGGAAGCAGGGTGGATTTCTCCAATAAAATCCAGGCCCCATTGCTGGAAAGGTCCTGAAACAACCACAGGCTGCAGAGGCAGAGACTTGAGCTACTGCTTTCCTAAAAATATTTGGCATGTGATACAGGCTCTAACGCCTCTATGGACATCAGTGAAAAAGGTGGGCCAGTAGTATCTGGCTCTGATAATTTTGTGGGCTGTAGTCTTACATGAATGGTTCCCTCCACATAGGCTATTGTGAAACTCGACCATGATTCTGTTAGCCTCTTGTGGATCCATTCATTTCAAAAGCACCCCCAGGGGGTCTTTCCAGTATAGAGTTTGATCAATAAGGCAGTACCTGACTGCCTTGAGCTTAAGATCTCTTGCTTTGTTTCTTTGCAGGCCATCTGGGGGCCGCAATCCCTGCAGAAAATATATGACATCCTTATACCAAGGACATCGAGCCAATGGGGGATCCCTTTGAGGGTCTGTTTCAGACAACTGACCCTGTTGAATTCCTGAGCATTTGTTCATGAAATTTTCCCCCAAATCTTGGCGATTGGCTTCAACCAGCAACTTGGCTAAGCCTTAACCTTTGATCAATTTGGTAGGCCTTATTTCCAGGTCAAACTCCAGGATCTTGGCTATCCATTTAATCCTCTTCCCATCAATGCCAGGATGTACAAGGATGTCCTTCACAGAGGCTGAAGGAACGTATGTGATTACCTTTGAGTGCAGGACATAGATCCTGAAAGATTTGACAGCTTTCACTAAGGCATAGGCCTGTTTCTCCATGATTTCATATCTGACCTCTGCATCTCTTAACGCCTTGCTGAAGAAGGCAATGGGATGCTCTCGCCCCTCCTCATTCCTCTGTAACAAGACCACCGCTACTGTATCAAAAGAAGTGAAGGAGAAAATAAGGAAATCTTTCGAATAGTCAGGACTGATCAACACTAGTGCTTCAGTCAATGCCTTTTTTATTTGGACAAAATATTCCCTAGGTTCAGCAGTCCATTTCACTTCATTTCCCTTCTTGAGCATGGGTGTGATGTGTTTAACCAGCTCCACGAAATTCGAGATGAATCTCCTGAGGAAATTAATCTTCCCCAAAAAGGCTTGAACTTCCTTCTTCGACCTGGGAAGCGATAAGGTCCAAATTGCCTCCACTCTGCTAGGATCAATCCTCACTCCTTCTGCTGATACTATATGGCCTAGTAGCTTCCCCTCCTCCATAGCAAACAAATATTTCTTGGGGTTCACAGATAGGTCGAATTTTCGAAATTTTGAGAAGACTTTCCTCAGGTGACTGCAGTGCTCTTTGTTGAACCTCGAGAAGACTGTGATGTCATCTAGACAGATCACCATGAACCAATATTTTTCTCCGATGAAGGCTATGTCCATGGCTCGCTGAAACGTCTCTCCTGCGTTCATCAGTCTGAATGGCATTTTGGCATACATGAATGTGCCCCAAGGAGTTGTGAAGGATGTCTTTTCTCTGTCTTTAGGGATGACCGATATCTGATCATAGCCAGAGAAACCATCGATCATGGAGATCCTGGATGCTCCGGTTACCCTCTGCAAGATGTGTTCCATATTGGGTAGGGGGTAATTGTCTTTCTTTGAGCTCCTGTTCAGGTTCCTGAAGTCAACACAGAGCCTGATTTCTCTGCTTTTCTTCCTTACTGGAACCAAATTGGCCACCCAATCGAAATATCTCAAGGGGACGATGATCTGGGCCTCCAACAACTTCTTTACTTCTTTCTCCATGACATGCAACAACATGGGATTTATTTGTCTTAGCTTCTGCCTGAACGGCTTAGCTCCTTCCTTTAATGGGATCTTGTGTTCAATGACGGATGTGTCATACGTCTTGAGGTCTTCGTAGGTCTATGCAAACACATCAGCAAATTCTTTCAGCAACTCAGTATATTCGGCCCTCTGTTCTGCGGTCAAGCTGTTTGACAACTTGACAAACTTAGGCTCCTCTGATGTGCCAATGTTGCACTCGACTGTATCAGAATCTTTATCTGAAACCCTGCCCTTTACTGCCACATCATTCCCATCAAACAATCTTTCTAAAGGAATTAGTCCCCTCAGAATATGATTGCTGGGTAGCTGAATGATCTAGTGGTCTGCAATTTTATTTAAAAACACCTCAGGGTGAGGGCTTTCCTCTGTATCAGGATCCTGATCAATGTGCAACGCAGAAAATTCATCAACCGCTTGCAGAAATCTTTCAATTTCCAGATCATCCTTGAATACCTTCCAATGCTTGACATTGTATGGTACAAAGGGCCTATATTTTATCTCAACATCAGAGTTAACCATAGGCGGCAGAGGAACTTTGAGCAAACTGGCTGAGACAACTAAAGAATCAGCCACATCATTATCCTCCCTTGGAATGAAAGATATATTGAAGGATAAGAATAAATTGTCAATTAGGTCCTATGCCTCATTCCTGTAATTTCTAAGTTGAGGATGTTTAGCTTGATAAGCGTTTCTGATTTGTTGGACCACCAAATCTGCATCTCCGAACACTGCTACCTCTTGAATTCCCATTTTCCTTGCAGCTCTTAATCCTAGGACAAGGGATTCATACTCTGCCACATTGTTGGTGGTTTCAAATTCTAATTTGTATGACATGGACACTGTTCCCTGAGCAGGTGACACAAAAAACACCCCAACACCAGCGCCTTCCCTGGAGTAGGCTCCATCAAAAAACATTTTCCAAACGGGGGTGATGGGGGAAGGAAGTTCACGAGGAGAGGTGGGTTGCTTTCTAAGTTCAAGAGGGGGCTCGGGAGCATGAGTGAGTTGGAGTAGACTGGAACCTAAATCAGTGTCTAAGGTGAAAATAGGATGGTTGGTGGGATTGGCTTCATCACTGATTATATAGGCCAACTGGGCTTCCCTATATAGTCTTCTACGCTCTCCTCCAAACACCGGGATAGTAGCATAGGTTAGGTCCATCTGTAAGGTTCCCCCCAATATTTTTATCCAAGATCTTGATAACAACATACCGAACTTGGGGGGGACATCGGCTACTACAATGTCCATGACCACACTTTTCATGGGCAGCTGAAACAAGGTCACGACCAGGTCTTTGATAACTCCGAGACACTGAACTTTTCTGGAGTCGAAGGAATAGAGGTCATGATAGGCTCGGGTGACTTCTAGTCCTAGCTCCTCCATGATAGTTTTGGGCATGAGGTTGTGAGAAGCCCCTGAGTCCATCAATCAGTTGTGCAACACCTTATCATGTATGTTCAGGGATGTGTAGAAGGGAGGGGATGAATCATCTCTATCTTCCACCATGGGACCTAGGACAACTGCTGGCTTTTCATCTTGGAGGTTTATGGAGTCTGTGGGAAGGAAAGAGGCTTCAGACTGTAGAAGCTCAGAGAAGCATTTTTTGAATTCATCATGTTTAATTAGTTCAGTGAGGGGCACAAGAATCCTGATCTTTTGGATCTCATGCTCGAAGCTAAAAGAAGATGTAGGCTTTGGAATTTCTCTTATTTCAGGAACATGATTGCAGACAGTGGGAGAGGGGGGCTGAGCCTTCTTACCTCCATGACTGTTGGCTACTGCATTAGCAGGTTTTTCTGTTCTAGTGGACTACTCAGGAGTATCAGGCACTGCTGTCTTTTTATCGGACCTTAGGTTGTACCTGCCTCGGCAGCCACTAACCTTGTCTCCCTTGCTCAATTCATTTAGCTGACTGTCCATGAGAGATTCTTCATACATTGATTGAGTGAGGTGAGGAAAAGGAGGGGTGTATCCGAAACAATGGATTTCAGGATCAAGCTCGTCGACTTCTCTTTCTTCCTCCTCGATCACGAAATTGTTTTGAAAAGGGGCCTGAATCTTCTGGTCCTCTCTCTCTCTTCCCTTCTCTCTTTGCATATTCTGGGGAGTAAAAATATTTGGCCTCCATAATCCTCCTTTATTTTCGGTGATCTGAGGGACTTTATATGCTTGCCTCCCTTCCACCTTCATTCTCTCCATCTCTACAGACAGAGACTTCACCATCTTAGTCAGCTCATCCACTTGAGGGTGGGACACCAATGGGTCAGAGGTTGAGGTTTCTGATCTTCCCCTTCTCCTGTCTGCATTGGCCTTACTCCTCAGTCTGTCAGCTGCTAGTACATTAGATTCCACTTCTATGGCCACATATTTCATTTGAGCCAAGGAGGTGGCTCTTCTTTCTCTCAACAAAAGGCAGAAATCAGGGTCAAATGCACTGGCATAGGAAATTTGGGCAGAAGCTTCTGAGGGATTTATCTCTGCAGGAATCTTATTATACATTTTATTGAATCTTTTGGAGAAGTCAGAGATAAACTCTCCTTCCATTTTCTTCAGAGACCCAAACTCTGTCATGTAATACATGAAATCTTTCCTGTCTCCCCACTGCCTCAGGAAAACAATATCTAGGGCGTCAATTCCAGCAATAGATCCGGGGGTCAATCCTCTAAACCATTTCCTCACCTCGTCGTCTAGGCTCTGGACGAAGACTCTCATCCAGACATATTCATTTTCAATATTGAGGTTGTCTGCGTAACTGTAAAAAGCATCCAGGTGCTTTTCGACAGTTACGTATCCTTCCCCAGTGAAGTTGGGCATGTATTTTAAGTAATCCCCAGCAGGAAGAGGATTCACAGGATGGGGTAGGATTAAGGGAGCATATTTGGCAGCGAAAATGGCGTCCATTCTATTCGGAGGGGGATTAGCACCAACCATAGGAATATTGGGTGGAGGATAGCTTGGAGGAGAAGGAATTCGTGAAGGGGCTGCTGGGAATGAGTCTCGAAGTGGAGTGGAGAACAAGAGAGGATTTAAGGTGGAGGCTAACGAACTCAAATCGACGGGTACTCCTTGTTATCACTGAAATTTCGTCCGCACAGGGCGACAAGAACTCTGCATCATCAGCACAGAAAAACAGGCATTCATGGCACAAGGATTAATTCCACAACACAGCAAAAGGGCCAAAACTATACAAAAATGGCTAAAAAATTAAAAAGCGCAGCATACCCACTAAAAACGAGCGCGCGCGCGCAACATCTTCGTATATTGGG
>ML804026.1:193320-230400 GCA_009831015.1 Picea engelmannii
GTTTTTGTTTAATTCTTGTTAATAGTTTAGTTGTTTTCTTTCTAACCCTTTACATCACAGCTGTCATGACTAGCAGAGCCCAACTAGGCATGTAAGCACTCACTTTTTGCTCACACATCGACGAAAAGAGTGCAAACACTCCTCTTCGTGTAGGAGTAGGAAAGTCTGTTGTAGTCACGGGTCTTCGCCGATAAACAACTTCAAAGGAGAGGGGAGTGACAAGGATTTCTCCCTCCAATCTCAGATCAGGAGGGGAAAAATCAGCAGGAACACTCCCAAAATTTAGGAAGCAGGAAACTTCAGAAAACGGTCTACTGGGAAGCTGAGGAGAAGAAAATGGAGTTTCTACAGAAGGGGATAGAAGATTACCTGGTTTGGCGATAGAAGTTTCTCCTTCAGAGGCCTTTCCCTTTCTGAGAACCGCCTCTGGATTTGCTTTAGGCATAGCTAGAGGCAGTTGTGGATGAGACCGCGTATGCCTGCCTCTGAAAGCCACAATTAACAGAGCAAGTTCTCCCCAGCGGAGTCGTCACAATGGAGTCACCAGGTGCAAATTAGCAATCTTGAAAGGCTCTGATAATCCGATGCACCTTCGGATTCAGAGGCTCACTGTCGTTCTTCCCAGAGAAAATATTCAGTTTCATCCCCGACAACGGTGCCAGAAATGTTAGCGTTGGAAGTCACTGCTGGATTGCTTGTAGGAGTAGAGCCCGACACCCATTAGTTTAATGTCACGATTTGTTTAATTGGGTGATCAAATGGAGATTAACTCAAACGCTGTGGTTCCAACTCTGAAACTAGGCTAGGCTTTCATGAGCGAGTGAGGTCTTAGGTAACTACAGACAGTGAGTTGTAGTAAGGGTGAGTAGGGGGAAGATTTGTGTCAGAGAGATGCAAAGGCCTATTGCAAACATCAGGTTCCTAACAGACTGTGGAAGAAAACATCTAAACGAAAGATCTTCTTACGCTCAAACGCAGAAAACCAGAGAGAACAATAATTCTACAATAAATCCTTTATCATAACATAAATGCCACAATTCGTGCGAATCAGTCGATCACGAACTCTCGTAGTGTAAGATGAAAACTTAGACGGGAAAAGAAAGACTGTCTGCAATTAAACAAGAAATCTTACATACAGATGCATAACCATAGCTAAGATATCTGTTAAAACGTTACAATCGGGAGCTTTGCTCTACCATCAATACCTTACAAAATACAAAGATTGAGTTTATATACTCAGAGAAAAAAATGCCTAACAGAGGCGTGGCCAGTCGCCCAAGGCTTGGTGTCTTTTCAGTCAAACTCATACTGATATTCTTCATCGGACACCATCTTAACTGCGCATGGCTCCCGCAGGGGGAGTAGCTGAATCGGTAAATGTTGAATTAGCGTGTGCAGGCCTCCTCCGGCTAGTCGAGGACTCGGCATGGATTTTCTGAAAGAAAAGGGTACACAGGACCCTCTCAAGCGGACCGCTTACCAGACCCTCCATACTTCACAATTAATGAACGAAGAGAGGTTTCAACCACCCCTTCTTGCTTTCATTTACTGCGAGCGAAGACCAGGAGTGAGGTCGGGTCCAACGACAACTGGAGGTTGTGGCGGGCCTCTCTGTGACTAAATTCAGTGCTTCGGCCTCCATCACGCAGTTCCCCTTTTTCCAAGTGCCCATGGGTTGTGACCATGTGCCTACTCCCATGGCACTTTTCGGCGTTCGCGAGTATGTAGGGGCTGCTCCTTGCTCCTCGAAATCGCGACGAGCGATATGCCGAGATAGCTTGATTTGGTGCCACGATCCCTTCAAATCCGACGGTTCTAAACTCATCCGAGGTTGTGGTGGGCCCCAAGTCCTGAATGCTCTCGCTACTTCGCCTATCGGGACATGAGGGAACTGTTTTTTGCGCGTTGAAACCACGATGAGTGAAAAGGCGAGGGCTTAATTGTGCGCCAAGTGTCCACTTCGAATGGACGACTGAGATTACCCCTTTGATACTGTGGGCCCAAACTTTAAAAGTTATTTTCCCTTTCACAATTTGCGAGCTCATGGGTCAAAGACCCTCGGTTCCCCTTTCTAAACTCCCGATCGCTGAGATGGCGATATGGGTCGGGCCCCCTTTCTGATTGGTGCTTTCTGCATGTAACCGTTGGCTAAGGCCCAAGTACTCACGCCTTTCACCACTCGGGACCTCGTGAGTTGGACTATCAAACTTTGGCTTCTTCCTTTGCGAAGTCCCGAGGCATGATAGTCAGCGATGGTTGACCTCCATCCAGACACTTTTTCGTAACTTGGAATCTCGCGCAACCAAAGGGACATGGTCCATCCTTTGAACTTACGAACCCTGAGCTCGTGAAACAACACTGTGCTTAGAAATTTTAGCGCTATGATTGATGCGACTTGGTCATCCTGCGATTTCCCATCAACCGCTATTTCGCTCTGTCACTGAAACCCTTTCGCTGAAGACTGAACTACTCGCTCGCTTGATTTTAAGTCCGAAAAGGACTTCTTCTATGTGCTGCGCTTGGGCGCTCCTCGGGCAACCTGCAGACCTGTGTATCATGATACCAAAGACAAGAAATGTTGCTAACATGCATGGCGCAACGGAATAAGTAAGTAACTTTGCAACGGATTGCTTGCAACAGATATGAAGCTTCCATGACCGTTTATCTATTCGTTACGGTGAGGTCCAACATTCTAGTGGTGGTATTTTAATGATTTTCTGCTCGTCCAGGGTGGAATTTGAACGGGTATATCGGTTAATGGCTATATTTATTCGCCACGATGAAGTACCAGGTGTCACTATTCTGATATCCCGACGAAGTTCAAATTCTGCATGTTTGCCTTCTGCGGGGTTCCTTCTAGCACATTCTGTAATTTTCCAACTTCTCTTTCTTCTTCATGAGTTTCCTCGACTTCTTTCCAGTGAGCTTCGTCTCAGTCAGCCTTTTTCCATTCTGATTCTTTTCTTCTTTAGGCATGGTAACTTTGCGTTATGGGGTAGGGTTCAGGATCAGTGTTTCTTCCTTCATTGGCTCTGGGGTAGGTGCCCTACTTTCTTGTTCTGGTACTCGTTCATCTCCGACATTCAAGTCTTGATACCTAAATAGCTTCACATTATCCTCCCGTTCTTCGATTAAGTGCGCTATTCTTCTGGCCATGAAAGCCTTTAACTCTTGCTTCTTTTGTTCTAAGTCTACCTCTTCTTGCTTTCAACTCTGATCTTTCACAATCCAAGTTTTTCCTAACAAAACTGGAAACAGAGCACTGCTTTCCATGAACTTAACAATCTCAAAATCTTCTTTGGTTGAGGTGCCATGGGTAGTCATGGCTATCTGGGTAATCCGTCCACATAAGGTTACTAATTTTCCTTTAAACAAGCTTACTCCTCCTAGTAAAGGAACCAGATAAGGTCTTCCTAGGGTTTCCCAAGTGCTTTCAGTCATGATGTTTATTGGTGTTTCCTCATCCAGAGTACAGTCAATGTCGAAGTCCCCTATTCTCACTTCGACTTGTTCTTTCTTCTTGAAGATCTCTAATAAGCTGATGTCTCTATGATCATTCAGGGTGTCTTTCATTTTCAGTAACATAATCTCTAATTCTTTCTAGGGTTCCTCTATAATCTGAGTCTCTTTATATCCTTTAGGTTTTTATTGCTCTATATTCATATTTTCAAGTCTATCAATCATTCTAGGGAAATCCAGTACTTCATGGTTCATAGCCTTACAACAGAGACAATTCATTCTTCCACCAGGTCACTCCTTAGCTAGATGTTCTAGTTTTCTACAACTATAACATAGGGTCAATCCTCTTTTTCTTTTAAATGATCCCCAACTTTTTCTATACTGCATGCCAAGATCATGGTAGCTAGCCTGCAACAAATTCTTTCGAGGATCCTGCATCCATCTGTTACTCCAAACATTTTTTCTATGCATAGGTATAACATATCTATCATTATTCATATTAAACTTTCTTTCATCTAACAATGCCCTAGTTTTCAATCTAGGACAAAATATATCAAGCATACCTAAATCCATGCTTTAGAAACAAAAATTTTCATTTATCTTACTTCTATAGAGCACAAAGCTTCCAGATCTAAGACTTTTAACTATTCTTACCTTTATCAAAGCACAAAGCTTACACATCTTACCTTTTTCTTGTAGATCTAACCTCTTTCTTCATAGATCAGACTTCTTTTCTTCAGATCTGACCTCTTTTCTTCAGATCTGACCTCTTTTCTTCATATATGACCTCTCTTTCTTGGCACAAAGATTCACAGGTCAAACAGAACACTGCGCACTAGGGAAACAGATCTAGAGCGCACCAACAAGCCCTAGCTACTGGCCCTTTCGGAAACACCTGCAAAGCAGATGCAGTCTCACCCGAAGTAGCTATGAGGGGGTTGTAGGACAGAGATGTATACAACCAGGATAATATCAAGTGGTTCTTATTACAACAACAACATAACATGCATCTATCATTCAATTGGCTATATCTATCCTTCATAGCTATAGATCTGATGTAATACAATAATGTAGATAACAATATAACGACATCAGAGATCAAAGCATCAATCACACACACAACAACAAATGTACGTGGTTCACCCTCTCTCTAGGGCTACATCCACGAAACTATGCTTATGATATATTAAGATAATTCTTACAGTTCTGATCTGTGCTCTTGGCCAACAAATCCTCTCTCTCTGTCTCTCTTTCTCTCTCCCTTCCTGCACACCCAGCTACAGGACTTGATCTTTGCACCCAACTGAAGATCTTACAATACCATAAGGCTCTCTCTCTCAACACTTCCCTCACCCATAATACAATATTCTACCAATGAACAATAATCGATAACAAGGCTCAACTACAGTACCGACCTTACCTAGGTCCTCTCGACCTCTATTTATACATTATAATCCCTCACAGACAGCCTCAGGTCAAAACCTAGGTGTCAAAACCCTAATTTCCAAAACCCTAGGTGTCTACAACCCTAGGTAAACTTGACCCATTCTTTCTGGGATTTGCCAGCCTGTCTTTCCTTCTTCATCTTGTGGTGCTCCAAGGCATCTAATGCTGGATTTTTCCACTTCTTGAGTCATCCTTGATCCATCTTCCTTCCTAATATGTCATCCTCTATCTCCTCATCCAACGACTTGATTTTCCACACTTCGCTCCATATTTTCTGTTCTTTTTCTCACTTCGACCTAGTGACAGTCACTGTGTCTCCTGTGAAGCTCGCTTTTTACCTTTTCTTCCTCATTCTTTTCTTCCTTCCATAACCAAGGGCCAACAATCAAGATCCCATGATCTTCTCTTCGAGTTGCGCTCCACCTTCGACAGCCTGTCGAAGTCTCAAAATAGGTCAAACCTGACCAAGGATCCTCAAAAGTTGGTCAATGACCAACAAGGCCCCAACACTCACCCGTGACTCATCCCAAGTCACTCTTGTTTGGGTATCTCTGCCTTAAAAGCCTCGAGCTTGGCTTGAGTTTCTTTGACCTGTTGTTGTGCCAAGGCCTCCTACTCTGTGAACTCTTGAATAACTACTTCGTTGACAGGTCCCTCTAAGCATTGCTTGACTGCAGTGACTACTTGTTCCATCTCTTCTCCTCGGCCTTCAATCTCCTCAAAAAATTGGCAATCTTCATTCTAGATTGGTTGGAGCCTTTGAGTCACTTCCATGACTTTGCTCTGTACGGTGTGGACTTGATATTGAGCTTTCAACTGCTGAAAGGAGCTTCAATTGTGTCTGTACTGTTGCTACTTTGCTTCCTGGTGCTGTGACTCCAGTGTCTTCAGTTCAGGGTCCTTATTAAGTTTCCCATAAGTCCGCGCACTGCGATCCGGTCAGTGGATTCTCTTTGGTCTCACACATCCTGCAGAGTGCTTATTACTATTTGTAGCTTTAGGTCTTCTATTCTTTGTTGAAGCTGCTGGATGGCTTTAGCAAGCTGCGCTACTTGATGCTCCACTAGTTCTTCCGCTTTTTTCTCTAACACTGTCACAGAGCGAAGTTCTTTGCTGACTGCTTCCTTTACTCCAATCTACTGCATGAGCAACTATTCTTTCTCTTGCTGGATCTATGCTTTCTCTTCTTCGAAATTTGTTTAGAGGTCATCCTTCTCCTATTGTGCAACTCGACATTGCTCCACTACTTCCTCCTGCACTTTCTTCACGACCATTGTGGCCTGTTATTTTTCTTCTTGTGCATGACGAAGGTGAGCTTCGATCACATAAGATATTTTGCAGAGTTGGGTAGGCTCATCTCCCAACTCTGTTTCTTCTGATGGAGGGGGCACAGTGGACACTGCACGGCTAGAGTGAAGGGCCTGTTGTACCCCTCTGAGTTCTATCTCAATTCTATAATACACGGTTTCTTGTTTTCTTTAGTTTTCTATAAGAGGTCCTATGAGGCGTCAGAAATGACTATGATGATGAAGTCTAAGTCATAGAGTGTGAGTACAGTCTACAACTTAGTCTTAGTCACTTTGGACTTCTTCCGGGAAGTAGGTTTCTTGGGGGAAACTTTCCTTTTCTTGGAGGGATCAACCTCATCAACAAGATCACTAGGCTGTGTTACTTCGCCTTTATTCTACTGATCTTATTTTCCATTGGTCTCGTCTTTATCTACTTCATCATCACCTCCTTGTCCAGGTGATTCTGAAGCGGTTTCTTCTGATGCACTGCTCATCTACTGGACCTCTTGGGTGTTTTTCCTTCTTCTAGTTCCAGGTGTGTCATGATCTTCGTGAGTAGCCTCCAGGTTGCCGATTAGTTCGAGGTCAGATAACTTTGCAGGCTCAATAGGGATAAGGAGCTATGCAGGTCAGTCCTTAGTTATTTCTTCTAGATCTTCCTCTATGAGCTTATAATATGATTGAAGCTCTTATTTACTATCATCTGCATGTGCAACGATATAAATAAAGTGTCGGTCTATGTAGAATTTCATAAGGGGCCTAAAATGATGCAGGGTGTTCGACGTCATATGGGGGACAACCCCAATAGCCCTCTTTAACTAGAGATAGTAGGTATGGAATACCGCGTTCGACTACCATTTTTTCCCCATATCACTCGAATACCAAAGCGTGGTGAAATTCGCAATAAGCGGCTCGAATGGCTCAATGTCAGGGAAGGTCGCACCTTCCGACATCTCCCAAGAAGTAAACGCAATGAGAATCAATAACCAGCTATAATGGAACTCATAGCCCTAATCCTGAGCTTTGTGGCAATCCAATTCTAACTGGTTGACTAAGTACTTTGCCCAGTTCATCTGTAGTCCTTCCATGCATTTTCTAGCGAGGTCAACAATGAACCCTATGACCTATGCGGGTTTGTTCTTTCTCACTATCTTTCCTGTGATCAACTAGCAGGCCAGGCGCACTATGCCATTTTGGATGGAAACTACCTTGTAGCCTCGCATCCACTTTTCTACATCACCATAGGTATCTTTAATCCTTTGTGCCAGGGTGCGATCTGCATCCTTCCCTAGGTAGAAGTCTTGTGGGTCGGGTCCCTGCATGCTCAATCCGGTGATCCTATGGATCAATGCTAGATCAACTGTGATGCATCTATATATCCATAGATAGCCTCCATGGAAGTACGACAATAGGAGCTTAACGTACGCATTGTCTTCCTGGTGCCTTCCAAAATGCAGTATCTTCATTACGTTCAGGACAGTGGACTGCACGAGGTCCATAGTCTGTGGTTGATGGATTATCCTCAACTTATTCCCCTTCGTCCTAGTCAAATACCTATGAGGAGCAAGCATACTGTAGTTCTTGCGATCCCATAGGTTGAAGTCGTTGAATTTTAATTCCATGATATTATCCATCTGCGATCGAATTGAACATATCCCTTTTGGGAGGTACACATTAAACAGAGTGTAATCGAAGTCCATTGGGACACTGTCATGACTCACCATGCCAGCCAGAGGTAGGATATAGTCGGGCAGGATAGTCGGGAATAACTTTGCATTTGAAAAGTCATCTCGATGCTTGGTTCTTTTCTCGGCTGCAGCTTAGGATGGTCCAGATCCGTGAGTAGTTGATGGGGAGGCTTGGACTCCTCGTGTTGATGAAGCTTGAATTCCTATGGACATTACTTTTTCAGCCATTAGATCAATTATAACTTCTTCAATCGACTTCTCTATGGCGCTAATTTTGTCTGACATGCACGCTCTCGATCGGATAACTCAGGGCAATGAATGAATGCTCAATGTAATAGAACATGGGTCGAAATCTTAGTAAACACAACGTGGTAGAAATGAGTTCTTTTGTTGGCTCGGATACAATTTGTGAAAGTGTTCTCGGTGCAATAGTTGATGGACTAAGTAGATAGTGAGGTAACAAATCTATCCAATGGACAAGAAGCCTTCATCAATGCAATTCTGTCTGTTATGGCACGGTCCCAACGATCCAATGGCGAGCTTTCTGGTCATAACTATTGTTCTAACCATTCGGGAGCATCGGTCTAATGGTCATAATGACTCCAATGGTTATATCACTCCGTTGTGGTGAAGTGCCAATCTGAGTTTCTCTGATATTCCGGCAAAGTTCGAATTCTAGGGACCTTCCTTCTGCGAAGTCTTCTCTAGAACTTCCTGTAATTTTTCCAAATTTTCCTTCTTTTTGCTGAGTTTTCTAGCCTTCTTACTTGTGATCCGCGTTACTGGGTTCCTCTTCCCATTCTGATTCTTATCTCTTCTTGGCATAGTAACTTTTCATTGTTGATGGTCTTTCGTAGGGTTCAAGGTCAATACTTCTTTTATGTCTAGGGTAGGTGCTCTGCTTTCCTATGTGGATGGGTTCTTCAAGTCTTTCTATGTTCTTTCAACATCATCATCCAGATCCCTAGTCTTTAGCAACTTGGACTATTTCTCTTGTTCTTCTATCAAGTGTGTGATTCTCCTAGTCATGAAATCTTTTAATTCTTTCTTTTTTTGTTCTAGGGATTCTTCTTCTTTTCTCCGGATCTGATCTTTCTCAATCCATGGTTTTCCTGGAAATAAAGAAAATGGGGTGATGTTCTCAACAAATTTAATAACCTCAAATTCTTCCTCTGTTGAAGTTCTATGAGCACTCATAGATATCTGGGTAAGTCTTCCACATAGGGTTATTAGCTTTCCTCTAAATAATCCTATTCCTTCTAATGAAGGAATCATAGAAGGCTTTCCTAAAATTTCCCCCGTTCCTTTTGTCATAATATTCACCCATGTTTCCTCATCCAGAACATAGTCTATGTCGAAGCTGTTGAGTACTCAACACACCCTAAAAGGTCTATGTCCATTTCTACGTTTTGGGTACCACTTGATCCTTTACACTGTCTATTTCCACTTCAGTATGAAACTTCCGCCTGTGCTTATGTTTTATGTTTTCATGTTTGAATTGTTTAAACTCTACTTGAAAATATAAAGAATCATCTTAACTTTAAAAGGGACTTAACAACTACTTAAGAAATTAGCAGAATAAATTTTTCCCCAACACGCTTAGGAAATTTGGCATTGGTAAAGTTTAAAAGTGACGAAAATCGCTTGAGAAGTTCAAAACAACCGAGCACCGAATTTCACCGGCATCGACAAAAGGAGATCTCTTGTATCTGTGAATAAACTCCACTAAAGATATCACCGAAGACCAATCCATTTGGATTTGGCAGAAAAATGAAAGAGTAAGCGTCGCACGAGTAAAGGAATAATATCGTCGATCGACGACCCACAAAATGTTTTCGGCCTTGGAAAATTACGAAGATAATATCTCGCCAAGAAGCTACACACTTAAAATTTCCTTGATCACCGATCCCTGATACCATCGGCGTTGGAAGTGTTTGCCAGGAGTATATCAATGTAAATATACACAAGGATAGTATCCGATCACCGATCTGTACACCAGAGAGACGCGATGTGATGAGACGTTTTAGCCCTTAGGTAGGTTAGGGATGACACATTTAAAATGTTAGTCAATTTGTGGATCGTGCATTAGTTGTTTTTTCGTGTGAAAATTAAAAGGGACCATTTAAGCCTATCGATACAATGCATCTCCTTTCACACCTTCGTCGTCAACCAATTAGAATTTATTTGCAGACATCCGACGATATTTTGTTTTGAATTACATTCATTACTCATATTAACTGATTGATACAATTGATAGGATCGCTCCCGTTATATTCTTTTAAGTCATTGTGTATGATCCTATTCTACATGACAAGGATTTTAGAACACATAAAAGAGAAAGGATAACAATCTGGAGAAGTCTTCCAAGGATCAGTGAGTGTTAAACAACAATATTACAAGCATTATAGGTGTGTATCGACTTATGGTGTTTTTCCTGCTTCATTTCATATGTTTCCACCAAAAATCTACTCTGTATTCATGTTTAAAAGACCATTTTAATTGCAGGAACAATGCCTCTGAAGAAACCCACCACCAGGAAATCCCTAAGAGTGCCAAAGCTGCAAGAACCAAAAGTGGGAGAGGGATCCTCCCCAGCAGTTGTAAGGCAATTAGAATTCGCTCCAAAACTGGTACCCATCATTAAGACGACCACCAAGAAGGTCTTCATCTAGCCCCCGGCTTTCAGAGACATCAAGGTGAACATTGGGACTAAAACAACATTCCCTCACTGGGAAGAATTGTTTAAGAAAATCAAGAAGGAAGAACCACTCGAGTATACCTCACACAATGATCCCGATATAAGAAGACTCGATGATGATGTCCTCCCAAATATCTGTAGGGTGTATCTGCACATGGTGGCAAGCCAGACTCCGATGTTTCCTTTCATTGAGCTCCTAAAGTGGCTCATTTACCACACTGATGCACACAAATGTTTGATTAATGACAATAACGGTGAGTGCGTCGGGGCTTTCTTGCCATCAGAGGTTCAAAGTTACTACAAGCTCAGGGAGTCGGAAGAAAATATGAACACCGATTTTATTGTAAGTTTCTATCCAGTACATGACACCATAAAAATCATGGCATAGTGTTGGAGGGAAGACAAAAAATTCATGAACCGGACTTCTGGCTGGTATCCGACGACCAATCTAAGGGAACCATACATATACCTAATGGCTCTTCTCTGCAGGTTGCATGGGGAGAAAGATTGCTCCCAATTTTCAGAGGCTTGGATGCCTCTAGCTTATATGGTAGCCATTTTAGGCACGAGCTTCAATTGGGGTGCCATCATCTCCAAACAGTTGAGCACTTGCATACGACAAGACCAGATGTTGAAAGAGGCAGAAACCCTCTCCTTCTACATGGCCTTGTATCTGTCAGACGTCATCTGCACCAGGAAAATTTTCTTTGAAATGAACCTAAACTAACACTCCTCTGAGCTCCCGGTCCATGTATACTTCAACATCTTATGGGAAAACAGGTACAAGAAATCCTATTCTCTTATCTGTGACCAGTTTATTGCACACATTTATTCTTTGTTGTTCAAGAAAGAGTGCCCAAGCCTATTGAATGAAGAAAAAAAGGTTATATCAAAAGTAGGTCACTGGTATCTAGATGAGCGCGAGACTTACATCAGGGTTTTTGGTGCCACAGGGGCACCCCATTTGTTACCCATATATGTCCCCGATCGACTAATGTTAGGGGAAATTTGCTATCAGACCATTCTGCAAGGTTATAATGCCACTTTAGTAAAGGACAAGAAGCGAGCCTTCATACCTTATGGGTTTCATATTGGATTCTACATGGTCAAAGACATCGTGCATGCTAAGCAACAAGGGCTAAGTCAATTGGAATTCTGATTCCAAACTGGTCATTTTCACAAGCATGATTCCAAAGGTCTGGTCCTAAAACACGCATCACATGTATCATCCTATTGGCCTTATGCCCATGACCAGTTTGAAGATGAAATTTTCACCAAAAATGCTCAAGACTGGAATGAAGTGGCGAAAAGGATGGCTGATCCTAGAACAACCTGGTTCAAGGCCATGAGTTGGGAGGAGCAAGCGATGTCCTTGGAGAAAACAACTCTAGAAATTCTCAGGACTCGAGAAGGGATGATAACATCATAACCAAGAGAAGCGGTGGGTGACCCCTAAGAAGCCATCAGAGTGACATAAGTTTATCAGGAATCCCCAATACAAATCAGGGATTCCCTCGAGGTTCAAGTTGAACAGGGGATGGGAGGACTAATGTGGAAGCAATCCAAAATTATAATGAAGTGGATGCAGGATAATATGGACCTCATCATAACACCTAGGCTTCCAAATGATATCCAAGAAGGAGGTCCGATGGAGCCAGGTGACCCCGATTTCAAAAACTTTGTAACATCAATGGGTTGTTTGGCCCAGAATCCACCGCATCACCAGAAAGATCACCGATAGGTGGGACGACTCAACCAGAGACATGTTGGGTGTCAGTAGGAACACGCGCTCCTAATCCTTTGAGAAATATTATAAATATATATAGTGATGATGAGAGCCTAGAGTCATCTCACGAAACCCCTGTGTGTGTCCAAGAGAAAAAAGGCCCTGAGAATATTTCTTCCCCGGAGCACGATGTTCAAACAAAGGAGGTCCTGCAAAAGGAAACAAAAGTCGAAAGTGGCCTTGAAACAAAGGGACCCAATACATTGGATACCAAAGTAGATCTGAAGGACAAGCCCGAACCGGAGGAGCCAAAGAAAGAATCCCCGCAAAAGGAAATCAATGGTTCTACGGCCAAAAAGAAAGTAAGTAACGGGTATGTACTCGATGTATTTATTATGCCCAATACTCAAATCCCCAACGAGCGACAAGTATAGGCCAAGCCTACGAGGCACAATGAGGACGTTCAAGAGCCCAATCTTGAACAAGTATACACCACCGACAGCATGGGAAACACGCTCATGTGGGGTGATCAATAGATACCAGAGACGGTAGACCTGGTAGCAGATATCTATTCGATCTCTTACGATCAAAAGAGAAAGGCCATCGTTCAAAGGACTGCAAAGAAAATAAGGATCACGTTGGATCACTCCATCTTGGTTACTATAGAGGAGAACTTGATCAATACAACATACGCCCCGATGTCTAAACTTCTCGACGTGGGAAAGGCATTCTTGGATGCCACCCTAGATAGAGCCAAGAGAGATGAAAAGGAACTATCCACCGCCCTAAAGGAGCTCAAACACTTGCATCATCTGTTCGAATACTTTAAAGGCGCCATACATACCGCTATGTACCTGAAAGGTGAGTTCAAAGAAGTTTACAATGAATTCAAGAAATAAAGACACATGTTATTTGCGAAAATAGATGATTTCCAGGAGGACACTCTCATTGCACTCGTGACATGCAAGGATATGGAGCGATGGTATTAAAGGGTGAAACAAGTGGTAGAAAGACTCAAGTACATTGAGGTAGTCCAACAGGGATGAGACAAGGAAGCACATGGCATTTAGACGATGGGAAAAAGTAGTCTTAATCGCATGAAGAGGTCAGCCGAGTACTGGGCTAAGATGTCTCGGGACCCACACCGAGAAATCCAAGAGCAGTGGATGAGATGCAAGAAGCACTGGGATAAAATTAATAAAGTAATAAAAGATATCGGACTCCCCGAGTTCGGTACCCCCGAAAACTTTGTCGACCTGAGAAACATAATCGAGTCACATGCCAAACAAGATTCTCTATGGACCGAAGAAGCTACAAAGGTGACCGATGCAAGACCAAGGAAAGTGCAACGATTTGCAGAACATCCAATCAGAGCCTGAACCATGCTATAACAGTTGAACTCCAGTCTAGCAAAGTATCAGGCGCATGCAGTGGACATCGGGGGGGTATATGCAGCTCCAATGGAACAAAAAATATTTCCATGGGCCCAAACTTGTGAATAACTATTTATCAGTTGGTCCGAATATGAGAGAACTCACCCTTTTCAAGAGATATATCGGGTTTATTGTTAAAGAAACTGTTAGAAGATGATGCCACATGGAGATTTTTGTTTTTCTTAAACTGCACTTAGCCGTTAATTTTTGTTAAAATTTATATTATAAATAAAGACATCGACCAATTAGTGAAAGGTCGATGGTTGTTGTAAGAACTCTTTATTTTTGGTTGTTAAGAATTATTTTGAAGATGCTATGAATTGAGAAGTCCTTCTAGACCAAAGACAAGGTATTTTCATCAAATGCATGTGATTGGACTTGGAGAAGAACTACTTCCTATCCCATTTCATGAATGATGCAGTAACGAGTATGAGCAATTAATTATGTTGTCAAGTTATCTAGTGCAATGTTTTTATGTTCTTTACTTTAATGATGAAGATGAATCATTGTGTTATTATGTGATGAATGGTTATGGTAGATGAATTATTTTTCTTGCCATTATCTTATTACATATGTGATTTCTTTCTGATATTTAGTTTCTCAGATAGTAATTGGATGCTCAGATGGTTGATGTATTAATACTACGCCTGTGGTATAGAATCATTGTCTGCATGTTTGAGTAGCGGGTTATCCCAAGCTCAACCTCTTCCCTAGTTGTTAAAACTTAATCCTGTTTACTGTCAATTTGGTTTATACTGGCTTGCATCTCTCATACCAGTCCCACCCAAGAGAAAATACATAAGAGAATAGTCCTAACTGAAGGAAGAGCCTTCACAAGAAAACACAAAGCCCATTGATAATTTGTCTGGATCACAATATCTAGAGAACTATTCCATCTTTAAATGCTGCAGAGTCTAATTGGGCCTCAATGGCACGTTTGGTTCCTACTGTTGAATCAAGGGATTTAAGACCCATCAACATAAGTCTCCTATTCTTGTTTCAATACACTCTTTCTCTTTGAATATCTCTGATAAGTTTATATCTCTGTGGTCATTCAGGGTTTCTTTCATTTGTAGTAATACAGTCTCTGATTCTTTCTGGGGTTCAGCCATAGTCTTAATTTCTTGGCCTTTCTCAGAGTTTTCTTGTCTCATATTCATTCTTTCAACCTTAGCAATCATTCTAGGGAAATCCAGAACGTCATGGTCCATGGATTTGCAACAAAGACAACTAGGTCTTCTATTAGAGCAATCCTTAGCAAGATGGACCGACCTTCTGTAGTTGTAACAAAGGGTTAATCCTCTCTTTCTTTTAAATGATCCCCAAACTTTCTTGTACTGCGCATTAGGATCATGGTAGCTAACCTACAAAAAATTCTTCCTATGATCCTGCATCCATTTGTTAGTCCAAACATTCTTTCTATGCATAGGAATAACATATCTTTCATTATTTCTATTAGATCTATTCATATCAAATCTTCTTTCTTCTAACTGTGCCCTAGTTTTCAGACTAGGACAAAATTTATCAAACGTACCTAGATCCATACTTTCGAAAAAAAAAATTCCACTTATCTCACCTTTATCAAAGCACAAAGCTTTCAGATCTTACCTCTTTAATAAAAACATTTCACTGATCTTACCTCTTTTCTTCAGATCTGCCTCCTTTCTTAGCACAGAGCCTCACAGTCAAGTAGAATACTGCGCACTAAAGCAACAGATCTACGCACAAATCTTTCTTTCTTTTCCTCAGTTCCCAACAATCATAGTTTCAGGTCCCGAAAATGGAACCATTTGTTGGCATAGGGGCAGACCCAGGGTTCAATGTTTCAACAACGCACCAACAAAACCCTAACTACTGACCCTTTTGGCAACACCTGTGAAGAAGATGAAGTCTCACCCAAGGTAGAGGCACGGGTGGTTGCAGGACTCCAGTGTCTGCAACCTTAGTTGGGACAGAGATCTATGATTGTAACACCTTAACAGAGCACTTAGCAGTTATAGTTCATTAGTATTCAACCTTTCTTTACAGCGCAGATAAACCCTAATAACATAGCATCGCAGTATTCATCTAGATCTAATATATTCAAGAACTAATCATATCAACACATATTAGATCTAGCATCTTATTCACTTCATTAGGCACTAATCTATCATATTCATATAAGCATTCACCATTACACTAAGCATGAATCATATAAACAATATAACAACCATAATGCACAAAGTAGCCACAAAACAAGATATACATGGTTCACCCACAGCCTAGGTCTACGTCCACCAACTCTTCTCTTCTTTATTATCTCCAGTCAAGCTTCTTACAGGCACATAGCATGAAAATCCTACTCCACAGAAGACAAAAGATCTGCATGCACCTCGCCAGATCCTCCTTCCCTGAGCTAGGGTACAACATAAATCCTTTACATAGTCTCTTACGGTCACTTGCACTTAACCTTGCAAACCTCACATAGTATGCACAAAGCATTTACAACCATCACTTATACTTAGCAACACTTACAACTTGGCTCTTCTAGGCCTCGGTCTCTTTCTTACATCGCCTAGACATCTATTTATACATTACAAAATGACCAAAACATGGGTAAACCCATGGGCCGACATCCCCATACCCGTTACATAAGCCCAAAACCCAAAAGTTCCCTAAAAAGAGGGTGAGATCCTACGATATTCGCTTCGACTTGCGCTCTGCCTTCGACAGCCTGTTGAAGTCCCAAAATAGGTCAAACCTGGCCAAGGATCATCAAAACTTGGTAAAGGGTCAACATCCATGATATGAAACAATCAACCAATTGACCAACAATATCATAACATCAGAGGGATCGATGTAGATGTAAGGTACCAACTCTATTATAATAGTCGAAAACATAAATATTGCAAAGAATAACAATGGAACAACACAATAGATGAAACCACAATACCAGAATAATACCTTTATTGATAGGAAACAATATTCACTTGCCTCTTCAAGGGGGAAACCTCTAGTAGGGCATCACTCTATTACAATAATTATCAAGCCAAAAAATTCTCATGCCCTCGACTCCTATTTATACTAAATTTGTCTACCAAAAGAAAAATCTAGAGGAGGATCTTCTAGAAGTGTAAGCTTCTATTAGGTGTTCTTACATTTGACTTATTCTTACTTATTACTAGGCCTTATTAATATTGGCATTTATTACATGGAAAACATATTATTCTACCTACATGAGGGGTTAGGGAGGTTAGGTCCTTAACATTCCATCCCCCTTAAAAACAACCTTGTCCTCAAGGCTTGAGATGAAGAAATTTTTGCAGAATGGTAGCTGGCTCCCAGGTGGCATCTATTGTAGTTGTATATTTTCATTGTACTAACACTTCCTTGATGGTGCATTGATAGAGATGATGCTCACGCTGGTCCAAGACTGGTTGTGGCTACAACCAGATGGAGCCTTCTTCATCCAACTTGGAAATGATGGTTTGAGTTTGGCACTTAGTTCCAATCACCTTCTTTAAGCAGGAGACATGAAAAACATGATGGAGCTTAGAATGACTGGGGAAAGCTAACTGATAGGACACCTATCCCATGCACTTGAGAAATGTATAAGGGCCATAAAATTTGAGCACCAGTTTCTGACAATGGTCAGCCTTGAGTGAAGTTTGATTATAAGGTTTCACTCAAAGAAACACCTGGTCTCCTTCAACAAGTTGATGATAATAGAAACCTTGATCTTCTTGTTGCTTAATGTGATTTTGAGCCATGAACAAATTCTCTTTGAGGGTACAGAGAATAGCCTCTCGAACTGTAAAAGTTTTGTCAACCGCTTGGACCTTCGAGACACCAGGCATGTATGAGAGAACTGAAGGTGGGTTTTGTCCATACACTGCTTCAAAAGGAGTCATGCGACTAGTTGTATGGTAAGAAGTGTTGTACCACCATTCAACTAGTGGTAATCATTGAGCCCACTGATTTTTCCTTTCAGAGGAAAAACACCTCAAATATGTTTCCAAACACTTTTCGACAAGTTCAGTTTGACCATTATTCTGGGAATGATAAGTGGTGATAATATGCAATTGGGTGCCCTGTAGCTTGAACAATTCTTGCCAAAAATTATTGGTGAAAATGGGATCTCGATCATAAACAATAGAATGAGGCATGCCATGAAGCTTGAAGACATGATCCATGAAAATTTGAGCCACAATGGAGGCAATAATTGGGTGTTGAAGAGCACATAAATGAGCATACTTCGAAATACGATCAACTACCACCACGATGACTAGCTAACTTGTTGCCCTATTTAGGTAAGCCAACAATGAAATCTATAGATATATCCCTCCAAATAGAAGGTGGAATCAGAAGTGGTTTTAGTGTGCCAGGGGATTTGATTGTTTCTCCCTTGTTTCATTGACAAACATTACATTCCGCCAAAAAAGTGCGAATGTCATGTTTCATGCCATCCCAAAAAAAGAACATTTGACCTGGCCATAGGTTTTGGTAAACCCTGAATGCCCAACTGTGGGTGTAGCATGAAGATTAGAAAGCACCATGGATTTAAGTTGTGACTATTTACTTAAATACATACGACCTTTATAGTGAATCTCGTCATTGTGCCTAGAGTACCCTAGGAAAACTGAAGAATTGGCTTTCAATTGTTGGATCAAACGCGAAATTTTGAGATCTTGTAGCCATTCCTAGTGAACAACTCGGAGCCAATCTGGTACAATGAAGGAGAGGAAAAAATGGACCCTTCATCTTCATTTTTTCTTGAATGATTGTCAACAACCACATTGTATTTTCCTTTCTTGTAAATGATCTCATAATCATATACAAATAGCTTAGTCACCCATTTTTTTTTCTCCAGGGATCAAGGACGTCGCTCCAGAAAATACTTGAGGCTCTAATGATCTATCTTAATTTGGAAGCATTGTCCCAATAAATAAGGGTGTCAGAGATCAACTGCATGAAGAATAACCAACATTTACTTTTCATAGATTGATTTAACCAAATATCGTTCTGACAATTGTTTGTTGGTAAAGGCCAAAGGCTAGACATATTGCATAAGGATTTCTCCAATTTATCTCATGTAAGCATCACATTCTAGGACAAAGGTATTTGTGAAGTCAGGAAGGAATAGGATATGATTGGTGCACATAGTCATCTTCAAGGCTTGAAAAGTCTGATCAACTGTGAGAGTCCAAGTGAAATAATTATTTTTAAGGAGATTAGAGAGAGGCACCACAATCTTTCCATAATTATTAACAAACTTGCGATAATATCCTGTTAAACCCAGAAAACTACACAAGATTTTGAGAGTCTTGGGGTGAGGACAATCTTGCATAGCTTCAATCTTCTTAGGATCCACCCTGACACCTTCTTTGCCAACAATATGACCCAAGTACTCAACTTCCAAGGCTCCAAAAGAAAATTTATATAGTTTGAGGAAAATTTGGTGTTGAGAGAGCAGATGAGGAACTCGATCTACAAGAGCAAGATGGGTTGTCTAGGTTTTACTATAGATGTGAATATCATCAAAGAAAAATAAGACAAAATGACAGAGAAAATGACATAATACATGATTCATGGGGCTTTGAAAAGTGGAGGGAGAATTACACAAGCCTTAGGGAATGATCAAGAACTCATAGTGGTCCTCATGAGTTCGAAATGCATTCTTAGGAATGTATGCCTCTTTCATAAGCATCTGGTGGTATCCAGAATGAAGATCAAGTTTAGTAAAGAACTAGGCACCACTTAATTCATCCAAGATATCATCAATGACATGAATGGGAAATTTCTCTTTTATGGTGAGTTTGTTGAGGGCATGGAAGTCAGGAAACATGCTCCAAGATACTTCTTTCTTAAGTACTATTACCACAGAAGAATAATAGGGGCTAGTACTAGGATGGATAACACCTACGACGAGCAATTATTGAACATTTTTCTCAATTTCATTTTTCTGGAAAAATGGATGATGATAGGGACAAACATTGGGAGGAAGGATGCCAAGGATGAGGGGAACAGAATGATCATGAACACCATGGGAAGGAGGAAGTCATTGGGGAGTGGAAAAAACAACTTGATGTTTGGAGAGGATGGATTGGAGGCCAGGAGGCACAAAGGGTGTCTCGGTGGAATGAATGGAATGGATTTGTGCAATAATTCCGGAATGACCTTTTTTGAGGATATTTTCCATGTGATGGGAATGGATGATATCAAGGGAAATTGCTGTGATGTCTTGGAACTTATATTCTTGTCCCTCCTAGTTGAATTGCATGGTTAATTCCTTAAAATCCATGAGAATGGGGCCCAGAGTCCTTATCCATTCGACACCCAACAAAATGTCACAACCAACCATGTTGATAGAAAACATATGATATTTCATGTGGTACTGACTAACATGGAGATGCAAATTTTCACAATGCTCACCACATTTCATGGACCCACCATTATAAATCATGATTTTAAATTTGTTGACTACTCAGATATAAAAATTACTTTCTTGGGAAATGCAACAATGAATAAAATTATGGGTGCTTCCACTATCAACGAGGATGACGATCTTATGATTCTTAATGTAACCAATTAGCTTGAGGGTTTGGGGAACAAAGAAGCCAATGATATCATCTAGGGAAATGACCGGTTCAACTTCTGGAGGGTCAGAAGGTGGAGTCATGTCAGTGGGTTTCGGTGACTCGGCCATAGAGGGAGCCTCAACATCTTCTTCAGAAACATTCTTAGATATTGCCATAATTTTTTTTGTTCCTTACACTTGTGCCCCAAAAAATATTTGTCATCACAATTATAACAAAGGCCCTTGAGTTGGTGTTCAACCATTTATGCTTGGGTCAATTTATGGATCTTTAGTGGAGTGGAAGGAGGAGTGGGAATGACTAGTTTAGGGAGAGGAATAAATGAGTATTTTGTTGTTTGCGAAGAGACAACCTGTTGTGCTTCCTTATATATTTTAGTATATTACACCCAACTCTGAGGGAGATCCATGAGGATGTGGGCACAAATCTCATCCTTAAGGCCACTGATAAAGCATTCTCAGAAAAAAGCATCAGACATGCCCTCTGTGTGGAAAGAAAATTGATGAAAATAAGCTATAAATTATTCCATTGTTCCAGATTATTTCAACTTTGTCAAACAACCTAAATGGTGGGTGGCAGTGTCAAAGCATTCATAAAGTTCTGCAACAATTTGTGTCCAAGCCACATACCCTTGAAAACATTTTTTTCTCCAATGCCACCATTGCCAACGTTCCATATATAGATGGAGAACACCATACTTGAGCTTGGCGAACTCATTAGTAATGCCGCACAAAGAGAAATAGTGTTCCATTTGAGTGACCCATCCTGTGGGACTTGAACCATAAAATTTGTTCACCTCCACGTGAGGGGTCGCAGGGCTCGATGAAAATGGTGGGGAGGAAAATAGGTGGTCTGGGAGGATTCAAGACCTTCAAGGTTATAAGGTGTGGAAGAAGAGAAAGGATTTGTGGTGGGATTAAACAAGGTAGCCAAATTGTTCATTGCATCCTAGCATTGATGACACATGAAGTTCAATTGAGTGATGGTTGTAGGAAGTGATTCGAGCGGAGAAAGCTGAGAGTTCAGGTTACCAATATTGGAAGTAATGGAAGAAATATCAATCTGGGTTTGGTCGTGTGCTTTGTCCAAGGCGGTGAGACGTTGTTCCCAATATTGGCTATGAGTGCGGACCATGGGGATGGGACAGGGGGGAAAGTGGGACCACATAGAAAGGGGTTACTGGTGAATGGTACCACTATGATTAGTGAAAATAGAGGAAGTCAAAGGGATAGATACCAAATAGGGGTGTCGAGAAGGGGTCGAGTCCACAGGAAAAAATATTTGCTAAAAAATGATAGGTATGACCATGATGAGGGAAAAGAGAGGAATCCAATGGGATAGGTCTCAAATAATGGTGTCGACAGGATCCAGACCTTTTTTTTAATTTTTTTTTATTTTTTTACTCCTACAGAATTATACTCCGATATGAATAATACTGCAGTGATGAAATGGCCAAATGATTAATAGGAAGAAATATGTAGGACTTTTGAAACTATAATGTAGGAGGCACAATTGCACGACAATAGATCTCATATATTTGGTTTATGTTTTCGTCCCAAGGGTTAGGGTATTCAGGGTTTCTACAGACAAGGGTTTTCCCTGTGCTATAGCTCTCTAATATACATGTGGGTTCTACACTTTCAGGGCTGTCTGAATTCCTACACATCTTCTAGGAGGAGACTGGTGGCCTCCCACCTAATCCAACTTGCTTGTTTTGGATGTTTTCATGTCAGCACATCTTTCTGTACTTCCAAGGCCATTTTGGGGCCCTAAACAATGTATTTTTGGATTTCCATAGTCAAACTATAGACAAAGTCAAAATTTGATGACACATTGTGTAGTTCTCTAAAATACCTTTCCAACAGGCTATCACGTGCCTAAAACAAAGGTCGTATGAAAACGCTATGACCCCGGGTAGTTGAGGTACCAACTTACCCATAAGAGCCCACTTGAATTTTGGGGTTTCACCTCCTAGGGTTAGGTTTTTGGATGTCTAGGGTTTTGGAATTCATGAGTAATATTAAAAATGCCTTTGGACCCTTATTGTAATCATTCTTCTTAGATGAATGTGCGTATCAGCCATATATATTCTCAGAGATAGCTACCACCATTCGAGCAAGTTGTTTCAGTTCTACAGTTTTACAGTTTCAACCTATTTCATTTATTCAATAGAAGATATTATTCACTGGATATCTGTGTTGTTGTCCATATCTCAGTGTTTATTGTATTCAGTCTTTTAATTAGTTTGTTCCGCTCCTAAATCCAGATCAATGGTATTAGAGTGGTCTGGTCTTCATTTATTTTTATTTGTTCATGTCCCCAACAAGATTTGGGTACAAGAAGTTGGGACTCGAACCAATCGAGCCTTTGCAAGATCGACTGTGTCGAGCCCGACAAAAATCCATGGGGGGACACAAATAAAGATGTTGAGGCAGGAGATCCTTTTAAAATGTTGCTGGAGGAAGCCCTTGTGCGACAAAGGAATGAAATGATGGAAAAATTTGCATATATCCTTCGGTGGTTGCCCACACGAGAAGCATCTTGATCAAGCGGCCATGCAACCCCCCTCAAGGTACAGGTAAATTTTGATATTCCATTATTTGAAGGACTGATAGATGCGAATGCTGTAGATAAATGTTTGAATATGATCGAAGGGTATTTTTCAGTCCATAATTTTTCCAATAGGGAAAAAATTATATTTTCACTCCTCAAGGTCGTTCCCCATGTTAAGGACTGGTGGGATACTTACTTTGAGAAAAGGGCCATAGATGAATCTGCAATATTTGTGGTTGCACCTACATGGGATTCCTTTCGAGATTCCATTAAAGAACAATAATACCCTATTGGAAGCTACAAGGACCAATACACTATATGGACCACCCTGTGTCAGGAAAGGGACTAGACAGTACTAGATTTCAAAAATATTTTCCATACCCTGTGCACAAAATTGGGTATCAAAGACTATGAGCGACATATGGTGCTCAAATACCATGACTCTTTGCATAGATACATTCAAACATAAATGGATTTTCTGGACGTCGCCTCATTGGGTACGAATTATAGATATGTTTTCAAGATCAAGCAAAAATTTAAGCAGAAGAGGCGAGAGTTTGGATCTGCAAACTCCTCACAGCCGAAGCAGAGAAAAGGTGTCCCCAAATGACACAACAAGGGACAGAGAAAATATGGCCACTCTTAGGAAAACTAGTCTAAGCTGCAACACAAGAAGGGTAATGATATTATGAAGAAGGACACGAGAAAATGGTGTGAATACCGTAGAATACCTTGGAACAACACCGAAGAATGTGGCTCCAAGAAGTCACTTGTGACCGAGCTGAAGGCTTCCGAGTCAGAGGATGATTCTGAATCTGAATCAAATACATAAGGAGGGAAGCGAATTATCGATGCTGAGCCCAGTGCCACTGTTGCTATCACCAAAGTCCAGACAAGCGAACCAGAACAACCAGAGGAAGGGGAATGACTCTTTCACCGAAAAATGTGGGTAAAGGGGGCTCCTCTTCGTTTCATTGTCGATAGAGGCAATAATAAGAACTTGATCCTAGCATAGGTTGTTAAGCAGTTGGACCTGCTGATGACACCACACCCACAACCCTACACCATCGACTGGCTTCTCCAAGGAAGAGATCTTCGTGTCAACCAACAGTTTCATCTGCCCTACGACATCAAGCCTTTCAAGGATGATGTATTGTGTGATATTGATCCCCTTGAAGTTTGTTATGTTCTTTTAGGAAAACCATATTTGTGTAAGCGTCATGATATGTATGAGTCTAGACCTCGCAGTGTTATTATTACTTTGGGTAGACAAATGCACATGATACCATATGTAGCGCCACCTACCGCTATTTCTTTAATCTCTTCTAAGCAATGCAGTAAGGTCATTTCATAGACCGAGAAGTTCATATTATTTTTGATCCATGCTCATAATAAGGATAAGGTCACTGCCATATCCGTGGCCTCTACATAGAGCATCTCTTTTTAGTAGAATCAAGTGGACAAGATCATTGAAGAGTACAAAGACATCTTCTCCTCACCCACCAGGTTACCGATGCACTGCCAAGTCAAGCATCCATTTGATCTAACCCCTGATGCATCTCTACCTAATGGACCAGTCTGTCATTGCTCGTTGATGGAAAATAACGAAATCAAGAATCAGATCCAAGAGCTTCTTCAAAAGAGGCATATCATACCCAAATCCTCCCCTTGCGGAAGACTGATTGTACTGGTGCAGAAGAAGGATGCGACCTGGATAATCTACATTGATTATAGAGCATTAAACAAAATCACAACCAAGAACCAATAACCAATTCCCAGAATTGATGAACTTATTGACCAACTCAAGGGGGAAAATTTCTTCAACAAGATTGACCTAAAGTCTGGCTACCACCAGGTTCCCATTGAACCAACTGATGTATGGAAGATAACTTTCAAATCTAAAGAAGGTCTCTTTGAATGTATGGGCATGCTCTTTGGATTAACAAATGAACCAACCAATTTCATGAGGTTGATGGATGATGTATTGAGACCCTTCAACAACTCTTTTGTGGTGGTATATTTGGATGACATCCTCATTTTCAACAAAACTTGGGAGGAACACATGTGGCATATTCAATAGGTTTTGAGCACTCTGCAACAACAAAATCCATATGCCAAATTGGAAAAATGATCCTTTGGCATGAAAATGGTCTAATACTTGGGCTACATTGTTGATGAGAATGGGGTACATGTTGATCCAACTAAGATCCAATTCATCCATGACTAGACAACCCCAAACATACTAACTGAGCTTCATATCTTCTTGGGACTGGTCAACTTCTATCAATGGTTCGTGTTGGGATTCTCCTAGATTGCATAGGCCCTAATCCAAGTGACCAAGGGTGGTGGAAAGGAAAACTTCACATGGGGGAAGGAACAAAAATGAACATTTTTTGATCTGAATCATCGCTTGTGCTCAACTCCAGTACTCTCCTTGCCTGATCTAAAACAACCGTTCAAGATTGAGACTGATGCATTTGACTATGCTGTAGGCACAATTATCACTCAATAGGGTCATCCAATGGCATACCATGGTTAGACACTCTCAGATACTTTCTGGAAATACCCCACCTATGACAAGGAAATGTATTCCATTGTACAAGTCTGCCGTCAATGGAAACATTACATTCTAGGAAAGGAGACGATCATCCACACTGATCAAAAGCCTCTATAGTTCATATAGACACATGGGAAGTTGTAGAACGACCACCATCAGAAGTGGTCCACCTACCTACAACAGTTCCATATCAACATCAAGTATAAGATAGGGAGCACAAAACATGTTGCTGACTGCCTCATTCGACCTCCAGTGGCTGCACTCACTACTATGATCCATTCCTATGGACACGAGGGATTTGAGTGGCCCCAACTTCATCAAAAATATCCAAACTTCACCACCACCTATCAGCTCTTGGGTACAGGTGTGAATGTCATCGATTTTCACATTCAGGACGTACTATTATGCCATCTAGGCCATATTTGTGTTCCTACAAGTGAGCGTGCAAAGATGATTTGGGAATCCCACTACAGTTGGATGGCGGGACAATTTGGCATGGGGAAAACTATGGTCATTCTATAGAAACATTTTTAGTGGCCAAATATTCAACATGACGTCAACAAGTATATCAGATACTGCACTTCTCGTGCCATTTCCAAGCCAACCATCAAGAAACAAGGATTATACACCACTCATCCTACTCCCGAGAAGCCTTGGGAATCCATATCAATGGATTACATGTCTGGCCTTCCATCCACCAAGCAAGGAAATGATTGTGTAATTGTGGTCATTGATTGATTTTCAAACATGTCCATCCTCACAGCTTGCAAGAAGAACATCACAACGACAGATACTGCCAAGCTCTTCTTTGAATGAGTGTGGGTCCATTTTGGGATACCACAGACCATCATCTCCGACCAGGAAAATAGGTTCCTCAACACATTTTGGTTGAGTCTCTGGTCACTATTGGACACCAAGCTCACTAAATCCACTGCTTTCCAACCACAAACATATGACCAAACAAAGTTCGTCAATCGAATGATGGTGCACATCTTGTGCATGTACAAATATAAGCATCCGCGTACATGGGATGAGAGTCTCCCCTATGTTAAACACAGTTACAACATGGCTCTCCATAGCTCCACTGACCATAGCCCATTTCATGTGGGGTTGTGATTCCAACCCTTGGGTCCCATTGATGTTGCACTACCTTTTGCAACCACATAGGAAAACTCTTCCCATGTTCATTTTGAGACCAACAAAGCCACCAGATTCATTGAGCGGATTTGACACATCCACCAATAGGTCCATGAGATTTTGCAAAAATCCAATGCTAAGTACAAGCAGTGCCATGATCAACACAGGGTACCGCACTAATTTCAGGTTGGAGACAAAGTCTAGTTACATTTTCATAAAGAGCATCTTATAGGACCCCATCAGAAGCTCCTCCCACTTCACTATGGGCCTTACAATATCACCAAGGCTATGGGTAGCAATTATTTTGAGCTCAACACTCCACCCTTCCTTGGCTTGCACCCAATGTTCAATGTGGACCTCCTTTGGCCATATTTTCCACCATTATTGGACACCTTATAGATCGAATAACAAATGACACCAACAAAGATCAACCCTGAATGCATGGAATAGGCTTCCACTAATCAGATAGTGGACACACAAGTTAAGGGCACTCATCAGCAGAGGATCCAGCTTTATCGGGTTATCAAGGCAGAGTAACTCCTACACCAAGGAAAGTGTCTCACCTAGGGCCAAATTCAACATAAGTTTCCTCACCTAATGGGGGAACTAAATGCAATGGAGAGAATTTCTTCCTAAGGGGGGATGACTAATCCAGGTGGATATTGGTGGCCACCCACCTATTCCAACTGACTCCTCTTGAAATTTTTTAGTTCAACACGTTCTTATGTACTTCTTTGTAATTGTGGGTTATACACTCATGAGGCTATCTGAATCCCTACACATATTCTAGGAGGAGACTGGTGATATCCCACCTAATCCAATTGGCTTATTTTGGATGTTTTCATGTCAACACATCTTTCTATACTTCTAGGGCCATTTTGGGGCCCTAAATAGTGTTTTTTTGGCTTTCCACAGTCAAACTATAGACAAAGTCAGAGTTTGATGGAATAATGTGTATTTATCAAAAATACCTTTCTAACGAGACATCATGCGTATAACATAGAGGTCATATGCAAAATTTATGACCCCGAGAAATTGAGGTACCAACTTACCCATAGGGGCCCACATGAATTTTGGCGTTTCACCTCTTAGGGTTAGGTTTTTGGATGTCTAGGGTTTTGGAATTCATGAGTAATATTAAAAAGGCCTCTGGAGCCTCATTGTAATCATTTTGATATAACATATGTGTGTAGAAGCCATATCTCTTCTCAGAGATAACTACGGACATTCGGGCAAGTTGTTTCAGTTCTGCAGTTTTACAGTTTCATCCTATTTCATTTATTCAATAGAAGATATTATTCACTGGAT
Source organism: Picea engelmannii (assembly GCA_009831015.1). Classification (NCBI taxonomy): domain Eukaryota; kingdom Viridiplantae; phylum Streptophyta; class Pinopsida; order Pinales; family Pinaceae; genus Picea; species Picea engelmannii. Next base: position 221,190 of record ML804026.1, read on the forward strand.
ATTTGTGTTGTTATCCATATCTCTGTGTTTATTGTATTCAATATGTTAATAAGTTCATTCTTCTCCTAAATCCATATCAAGCTGAGACAAGATAACTTGGAAATAACATCCTTCCTCATAGGGATGGAAGGATATGGAGATTCTTGTGCCAAAAAATATGGAGGAACAACATTAGCATTCCTGGAGACAACAAAAGAAAAAAATCTACCATGAAAAGTAGCGGAACTAGAAAGTGCACCAGAGGACTTAGAAAGTGCTGATTTGAGATGAGGAATATCATAATTGGAACTTGGAGCAACATGGCTGGAGAGGGGGGTCGTCATCAGAGAGGGACTTCTCAATTATATTTCTCATCACAGATATTCTAATATTCCAATGCATAAATCGAAAGACGAGGGATGGAGTTTTTGCTTAGTATACACTATAGATATAAGTATTTATTGATTATTTAATTTTTATGTGTATGATTTTCTTTCCATGAGCTTTTCCTCTAACAAATATTTCAACTGATATCAGGTCTTCTTAATTTATTTATCCATTTCAAATTTATTCTTGCAAGTATTCTTAATTTAATTATCTCTTTCAACTTCTGTGCATGCTTTTGTCCAATCGACAAGCATCCAAGAACAATTAAATTATTTTTGTTTACATCCTTTTTTGTAGTCAACCAAGATCGATGTTCATTAATAGATTTTATCAAGGAGAAACTATTGAGTATTGAGCAATATCCATGAACAATCAATCCATGACATCCATGAGAAATCAATCCAAGAATATTCAAAATTGTTTTAGCGAGCAAGATTCGAAAAACAATTTGCATCTCTTCTTATCTCTCTATATTTTCAGGTTCATACCATCCCCATCTGCTGCTGTTGTTTCCCATCTGAATGAAGGAGGCAACGATGCCACTATTGTAATATTCTAGATTATGCCGGAATTCAAGAGGAGACTACATTGTGAAGAACATCAAGAAAAAACACACAACCCAACAAAGAAGATATAATTAGGGAAGGATATCCATCCGAGTCTTTATTTTGTCTTTATGGGTATTTATACAATAAAGGAATGGTTGGAGCAATTTCACATGCTCTAACTAATCATTTGTTATTTTATTTTATACATATGTTCTTATACATTATTATACTTAGGTTAATGTATGATGACATTTACAAGGGCCTAAGAGGCCCTCTCAACGCTATCTGTGCATCCAACCAGGCCTCTTCAATGGGAAGGTCCTCTCAAAACCAAAGCATGACTCCGATCCATGAAAATTTAAGAATTGTTTTTGGAGTTACAACAAGTATATTTGGTGTTTATGGTTTATTTATGAAGTTTAATGGTAGATTATCTATTATATCTTTGAAGTTTAACTAAAAGTGTTAGTACTACTTTCATGAATTTTCCCACCTTATTTTAGCCTATCTCAACGATCTCACTACTCATCCAATGTAGAGGTTGCAACACTTTTAAGGATTGCAAACCATCGTACTTAGATTTCACAAATAAAACATACATTTGAATCCCCTCAAGTGTGTATTTTGTGTTCCTGGAGGTCATATTTTTGGATTCATCTTCTCCAAATATGACATCACCATCGAACCTCTTAAAGTTTAGGTCATCTCTAAACTTCCTCCCCCTCACAATTTATGCCAATTGTAAATCCTATAGGGGAAACACAAATTCTTATGTTGGTTTGTACATGACTATGCCACCACTTCCCATGGGTTCTTGTTCTTATTATAGATTGATATTTCATTTGTATGGGATGGTCATGCTCAACAATCCTTTGATGTTCTCAAACGAGCCCTTGATTAGTCCCCAAAACTTAAAAAAGTATTTCATTGTCTACATTTTCACTTCAAACTTTGTTGTTGTTGGAGTCTTACTTCAGGATAGGCTCGATGGATATACGCACATAATTCACTATTTGAGTAAGAACCTCTCTATACCCTCATTTTCTTATTCACATGATTAGAAGTTGGTCTTGGATATTGTCTTCTTCGTTCAAAAACCATATTATTAAATCTTGATTTGAAAAACCAAAGTGATCACCAAGTCTAACCCTATGTCCTTCCTATTGAGCCAACATGTCATCAATGGGAAGTATGCTTGATGGATCATCATCCTCTAGGAGTTTTACTTGGAGTTTGTGACTCTGAAAAGTTAGAAATCATTATCCCTCAATAAGTTCATTTATGAAATCCAAACTAGCGCGCCCGACCCATCCTTGAATGATGAGCTTCTAGATGAACATTTGTTCACCATATCCACCAATGATCCTTGTTTTGGAGACATTATCACTTACTTACTAACCCATAATTTTGCTCCCCATTTGACTTGTGATGATTGACGATGCATAAGCCACCAAGCCCCCCACTATCTCCTCATTGGAGAAAATCACTATTAGCGAGGAACTAATACTTTGTTGCATCATTGTCTCACACATGAAGAAGCATTGTGCAAGTTATTTCTGGCCCACTCTCTTCATTGATTGTGTTCAGATAGTTAAGTGTTGTACTAACTATCAACTTTAATCCCCGGACCCCGTTGCACCCTGTTATCACTGCTGGTCCATTTTGCAAATGGGCCATTGAGTTAATGGAGTATAACCCACCTTCTGGTGGCCATAAACACATCATTGTGATTTTCGACTATTTTATGAAATGGGTTGAAGCCATGCCAACATTGAACAATATGGAAGTTGCTTTAGATCAATTCTTCTTTAACTATGTGACTGCCTAATTCAATGTCCCAAAGAAATTGGTCTCTAACCATGGTCGGCACTTTTAAGATCAAATCTAGTATGAGCTTGTAGCCATGTTCGTTTTTGAGCACCAATGTTCTTTCTCCTACTATCTACAAGGGAATGGACAAGTCAAGGTTGTCAAAAAAATCTTCAAAACCATGCTCTAGTGGATAGTTGACAAACAAAAAATAAGCTAGCACCATATTCTCTTCCCATATTTATGGTCCCATATGACTTATATGAAAACTTCCACTAGCTTCACACCATACCATCTCGTACCTGGTGAGGATGCAATTTTGTTGATTTAATATCAAATCCCCTCCCTTCATCTAGCATCAAATTTATTCCTAAAACTAGTCCCTTAGAGTAGAGAGTGGTAATGCTAGAGAATGCTAATGAATATCATTAAGTTGCACTACAAACCATTGTAGCAACTAATAAGTGCACCAAAGCCTAGTATGACCGAAAGGTCCACCCTCATGCCTTTCAAGAAGGTGATCTAGTGATGGTGTATGACCAAGCCCATTACATCTTGGGTCGGGGAAAATTTGAATTGTTATAGAGGGGCCCTTACATTGTTAGATAATTTCTGGGTAAGGGGGCATGCCTCCTCAAGGGTCTTGAAGGGGAGCTTCTCCTTAATCATCATAATGCACTCTAACTTAAAAAATTTCTATCCTTGATAGTTCTTCTAGAGTTCCTGTGCACAGTGAACGTAGATTAGATAGTATTTTTACATATTTTTATGCAACATGCATCTCATCAATTTTCTTCTTGTGTCTTTTAGATGGACCCTTTTTCCTACTTCTACATTGGTTATGTTGAAGGTGTGATCGATCACTCCAAGAGTCTAGCCTCGATAACTTGGGCCCTTTTTACCCCAGTGCACACCCTCATCCACTCCAGTGGCATTTGTGTCAGATATTCCACTAATAACTAGGACAAAAATGATGTTGTGATTGGTTTATTAGCTAATTCCCTTGACCATCACATCCATCACCTTCATGTTTGTCTTGATTCCCATATCCTTGTCATGCAACTGAATGAAATTTATCATGTGCATAATCCAAGCCTCTTTAGAAAAAATATACGAGTTAAAATTTTGGCTTTATCATTTGAATCAGTTTCATTTAATCAAGTTCATAGAATTCAAAATCTATTTGTAGATACCATTGCAAGCAATATTCTAGATTGGCATTTAGCACATGCATATGTAAGAAGATGACAATTTTCATCCATCGAATATAGCATGCATATACATTTTTACATAACTCATTGAAAATCAAACACTTTCATACATAACACATCATGTATATATATCCATCATAATATAAAAAAACATAACATCGCAAATTTTTGTATCAGTTTGAGTCCACTACTCTACATACATCCAACATGTCCATAGCATGTTAAATACATAATACTTGGGGGAATGCAAGCCACCCATGCTACTCATCCTCATCAAATAGAGTATATCATGCTAGTGGTACCATGCTCCCTGAAGAAATATCTTGAACCACTTGACCGACTATTATTTCCCAATGCAACACTAAGCCCCACTCGGGAAATGCCCCTATGCAAGATGAAACATATCCATCATCCAATGTGTTCCATCTCCACTCTAACACCTCTGTCAGTAGGTTGTACAACCTATTTCATATATCTTCCATTTATCTCTCCAACTCTTCCACCCTCATGGACCCTGATTGTCCCAAATCTGCAGAAGCCCTGATCGCCTTGCATGGTGCCTACCTTGTTGGCTTCACCAACGCAATATCTACAAGTTGCACACAAAACGATTTTCAATACCATATATTGACACATCATAATAAAATAAATAAAAATATATAAACAAATAAATATAATGTTACTTTACTTATCATCGGTCCCATAGGCCCGATCCACTGGAAATGGTAACTCTAGATCCCCTTTACAATTCATGCCTAAATAGGGGTAATCCTCAATTACTATAGGGAGTTGGTCTGAATGGGAAAATAAGTCTACCTAGAAGACAGTTTCCAAGCCCACCACCTCCTCCTCTCCTCAATAATTGTCCCCACCGTCGCATCTGGGGCTCCAATGCCCCCCCATCACAGATATGAACACTGTATCATAGAATAATGCACAAAGGACTGTACCAAATGCATAGTCCCCCTACCTAGAAGAGGATAGTTGGTGCTTTATCACTATCAATAACATCTGATCCCACCTAAATTAGATCCCAACCTACACCCTCTCAACCAAAAGCATTTCCTAGCCGGATAATTTATGTAGTGTGTGACTACCTAGTATGAAAACTATTGTTTTCTCCATGGCCCATGTATCTAACCACTTTATATACACCATATATATTACAGAGTCCAAAAAATTGGAACTAGGGACACAATGTCGACCAAGGAACTCTTCCAAATGCATCCCATGAGGCAGTATTAATTTTATCTTTGCCACCACACCAAAACATGGTAGCCTATAAAAAAGTAGATGTCCTATAAGGTAATATCTAGCCACTTCCCCTGAACTATAAATGCTTCTACCTCAGTATCCCAATATCGTACTATCTATGAGAGGATCCTCTCTTATTCTCACATCAACAAGTTCTCAAAGTATTTGAGTAACCCATAGAAAGATAATGCCCCTCTCACAGCCTGGTCCCCTTGGACATGTGTGTGGATCTCATCAAACTCTCATTCTCTCCAAAGAACCTTGAAATTCACCACACATGCACAAAACCACATTTTGTCAGGTCCCATCATCATAATAATCATCATCTAAGTCCCTACTACACTTCCCCCTCAATGAGGGGACTCCCTAAGAAATTTGGGACCCAATAATTATTTTTGTCCCATGTAGGAATCCCCCCTATTCCTGTGTTGGTAAAATCAATTACTAACCTAGTATGTGCGGTGTCCATACAAAATTTGCTAGGGGGTCCCACCAAAAAATATGGGCTCTAATCTAAAATACTACTCCACAAAAATTGATAAGCATAGTTAGGCCACCAACATGATAGTATACACTATGATTTATAATAGTTGGTTTGTTCATAGCGAGAAAAAAAAGATTTAGGGCATCTTTCTCCTCTCCAAGCTCAGTCTCCACCATAGGTAACAATGAGTTGGAAAATGGAGGGAAAACCATTCTTATAGAAAAACCCTATTTTTATTTTTGCTGTTATGAGCTCATACAAACTCTAATTGACACACCATTTTTGTTATTGGATCATCCTGCCGATCTCTTAAAAAGGGTACTCTTGGAATTTTTTTATATTTGACACTTCATCCAGAAGACATTTTTCTAAGAAGGGTCAAATATCATACTTTTCACACAAAATTTATACTCAACTATCTACATTACTCAAGCACCATCTTGTTTTTTGTATTTGTTGACTTATGAGTAGGAATTCACCATGGATAATTTTTTTTATTCATGGTTATGGGTCTCCTTTAGGCCTTAATTTCCCTTGAATTTGGAATACTTTAACTCCCTTTTGTTTATTGAATTTTCCTGTCATTCTTGGAAATTTCCTATAGGACCCCCCTCACTTGGGTAGATGGAATGAACCCTCCATCTCATGCATTTTCCATCTACTTAGTGATAGATCCTTTCTCACATGGGTGCCCTAAGATAGTGACCCCTATTTCCTTTTGGTGCTCATGCCAGTGAATCCCCTTAGGGATTGAGAGTCTAGTTAGTTTCAATACCAAAGTTGAGACACATGCATTTCTCCTCATCATATTGACAACCATACCCTCTAGACTCCCCTATTTATGGTTGTTATGTTTCAGGTTTTCACTTATTACAAGCCTTCTGCTTCATCCATACAATGCGAATCCTCATTTTTATGCCTCCATTAACCCACTCCCAAGGAGATTGCCACTACTGTCCCCACCATTTATTACTTCCATTTGTAATTTTCCCTTTTGCATTACCTCCATTTGGTTGTTTTCTAGGACATTCATCTCCTCCTTAACCCTACATATCCCCATTTGGTTCCCCCCATGGCATTCTGATTGGATATTGTGTCCCCTGACACATTGGTTTGATCTATTTTATCCTCATTTTGGGTATTAAATAGCCTACCTTTTCCTCCTAACACCCTCCTTAGAAATACCAGGAGGGCCTTGTGCTTTTACTGTACTTGTTTTATCTTTTGAATGCATCCTTGTGTTGCCCTTGTTCAAAGAATTTGCACATGAATCACCTTTATACCCCATGGAGTCTATTCAGTTCCACATTGTGTACTATTACAATTTGTCAGTACCTCCACGAGTTGTACCCATCACATGTTTCCCAAATTTTAGCTTTGGTTGTCCCCATGGTCCCACTGGTATTTCTTTGAAAATAATTGTGCCTAGTAATCGACCATTTCCCGTGGAATTTTTTCAATCGCTACTAGGTCAGCCTTGCATTTATGCTCCGAACAAAGGAATTCTTGAGTCCACTTCTAATTTCCTTCCCATACATCTTTTGTGTTAGTTTCTTTCAATCACATCTTACTTTTTGACTCATGCAGGTTCCAAGGACTCATCATTGCCTTGATTCCAGTGGGCATGCCCCTATCGACTTCAACACTTGTATTCTAGGGGTCTGAATTGTGTAACTTGAACTCATTTTCACCACTAGTGAGTTCCTTGGAAAAATAAGAGGGAGTCATTAGTTCCCTATGACTTGGTTTTTTCTCATGTTTTTGACTTTAGCTCATCGTTGCACAATTGAGAATTATACACTTGACATTTCAGTGATCCAGTTGATTGTACTTGTTTCCCGGACATGTGTGAGATGCATCAAACCTCGGGAAGGAATTTCCTTTAAGTAGTCCCCTGTATGTTCTGATATCATCATTTACTTCCATAGATATAGCTCCACTTTTTGGAATTTGTATACCATGCCCAAGGACACCTTTTCCTTCTTAGGCGTCAACAAACTTCCTTCTATCGACATCAACACCTTCAGTCTAGGGGTTAGTCCTCTGTACCTTGGTACATATCAACCTCTTCGATGGGTTACCTTCAACCAAGATGAGAGAGTCATTATTTCTCTTAAATTTGGTAGGATATCACATGATTGAATCTAGTTCATCATCGCACAGTTGATATTTTTACATCCATCCATGACCTAGCTAACATGATTTTTAATTACCTTTATAATTTATCATAAAGACAGTTAGAAAGACTATGCATTTAATTATCAATATGAGATTCATATGGAAATTGTGAGTTAGTGTGCACTATATATGAAGGCTACACTCTATTCTTCCATTGGTTTTCTATGTAGTCATAGTATGAATAATCACTTTTTCTAGGAGAGTATAGACAATTCATAAATTTTGGCAAGGTTCTACAAATGAGAGGAAATAAAATCCACACATGATGAAAGGAAAGTAAACTATTCGAATTCAACCAGCTTGGAAGCACTTGGTGTTGTGACCCTGATTGAATGTAATTGGAATTGCAACTAATTAAAGAAAACTAATCTAATTCAATCGAACTGGAAGCAATTAGTGTTGTGACCCTGATTGAATGTAATTGAAATTGCAACTAATGAAAGAAAACTAATATAATTTAACTAGTCTGGAAGCACTTAGTGTTGTGACACAGATTGAATGTAATTGAAATTGCAACTAAACTAATTCAACCGACCTGGAAGCACTTAGTGTTGTGACCCTAGTATGAATGTCCAACTACTTTTGCGGAAATGAAATCTAACTAATTGTAGGAAAGGAAATCTAACTAATTGTTGAAAAGGAAATCACGCTTGCTGACAAGAAATCTTTTTGACTATTTGCAAGAAATACAACTTAATCTAATAATTTCCAAGATGACCAATGCTATTACTCACACGAACAAATGTAACCATTATATTCAACACATTTATTCAAACAAATCAAATAATGAAAACCTAATCCACAATCCCACATGAACATGAATGAATTGAATTACACAACAAGAAATTAATTACATAAACAATTAAATAAATCCTTCATGAATGAACAATTGCAGAATTAAATTACACAACCATAAATTAAAGAAAACTACCTACATCACTCTGTTCTCTATAATATAAATAAATTAATTCAAATTACATATTGCAAAAATTATAAAACTAAAATCTAGATTAAAATGAGAATTTAGAAAATATGCTTTATTCCATCATAGATTGGGCTTGTGCTCTGAGAGTCCTCCTCATACAATGGAGAAGGAACTCCCCTTTATACATAAATTTGTTTAAAACAAATAATAAATGAGATCCACAAGTTTATCATGTGTTTTTTTAACAATTGGAAAATAATAAATGAGATCCACAAGTTTCTCACGTGGTTTGCTAAAAATTTGCTAATAGATACATAATTCAAGATCCTTCCTAACAACTTGTCTAAGAATTCCAAGATTCTTGCTAACTCTTCTTGAATTCATGATTCCTTTGAAGTCAAATTCGAATTTGAGATGTAGGTTATAACAACTTGGT
>ML804026.1:243963-273973 GCA_009831015.1 Picea engelmannii
GCTCATCCAGATCCAATTGACAACTATGAACTCAGCCCAGATCGTAATTTTGATCCAGTTGATACTTATGAACGCAGCCCAGATGCATTCACTCCTGAATTCAGTTCAGACCATAATTCCGATAGATTTCACACCCCTGCTCAGAGTCACGAAGAGCTCACACATGCATCTAGTCCTTCACCACAGCCAGGACAAGGTCAAACAGTTGAAACCCACTCCGATATTTCCTCCAGTCGGTCCTTGAAACCAATGGTGGCGAAACTAGAGAGCAAGAACAACAGATTGAAGGAGAAGTTGCATGAGTATAATGTACTGGACAGACATATTAAAACCGAAAATGAACTCCTGAAGCTCAGGGTAGCTCACCTCCTATCCAAAGTTGAAAGGGTAAAGTAGAGGAATAAGGCTATTTTCAAAAGGAACAGACAACTTCAGAGGATTGCTAGGAAGCATGTTATAATCAACAGGGTCCTTAAGAAAGAAATTAGGAATCTGAAGAAGCAGGAGAGGCTACAAATGCTGGTTGCAGCCGCTGCAACCCTCTGATGGCTACCAGTTTTTGATTTTTGTTGCCTGAGGACAGGCAAGGACTTCAATGTGGGGATGTTGGTCTCCGGTTTTGATCATGTTTTTTGCCTCTATTATACTCCACAGACCTCCATTTATATACCAGTACCACCCTTTTGGCCTTGTTTTGACATAATTGACATCTCCCTACCATTCAATGGGGTTACTTAAGGTATCTTTACATTTCAAGCTATTTTTATGCACTTTGATGCTTTAAATTGATATTGGAACTAATGTCTCTTGGGTTAGGTACCACTTCTATTTTTGGAACAGGATGCCGGTACCAGGTACCAACTCATACCCGTGGAGATACCAATGGAGCCGCTCAAGATCTGTGCGTTATGGTCTGAATGGGAGACAGAGAGATTCACATGACAGCTGGAGTCATCGCCCACAAGGTGCTGGAAGGCCTAATGATGAAACTGGGACGTTAATTATTCATCGTTCACACTTCGTGACACTACGTGTCACGAAGATGTGAAGTACGTTTAAAACTTGATTCCAAGCAATTTCTGGATCGGGGATCCGTTTTGTTTTTAGGTATTGTTGCTTTAGACTGTTAAAGAAAAGACAAGATTTATATATAAACCCGAGATCGCTCCTGAGACCGGGTTGGATTATGTTACATCTTGAACACATGTTTTTGAATACAAACTACTGTTACATTATGTTATTCGACTGATATATGATTTGAAGTATTCTCTTTGGAGTTAATGGAGCGAAAATATTATACAATGTTTGCATAGAATGCTGTAGTTAGTTCTGGTTCTTTCCTCTGGCGTTTGTACCGTTTGGTTGGGCCCGCCAAACCTGTGCAAGTCGCTGTCTTACTCTGTTTCATATTTAGTTCATTTCAGTGTTTTAGAACTTGCATACGAGGTAGATTAACGTTCATAGATTTAGTTGTTTCAGTGTGTTAACATTTGCTTACATGAATGGTATATCTACAGTGCATAGTGTGTCATAGATTTAGTTGTTTCAAGACTGTGTTTATTTATTCTTCAGCCGAATCATTCCAACGTACTGTTACCTTTGACGTTGCTGAGTATTGAGTGAATAACTGATGCCTGTAGGGTTTAGAGTATGAACATGGTTTGTTTGGATTCCAATTTTTGATTCGAACATTACTTAGAGATTGAGTGAGTTTTTCTTTATTAGATAGTTAGTGACCCTGCTTACTTAGAATAGTTAGATTACAGTTAAATCAAAGGAAGCTTCCGGTACCAGTAGGTAGAGTAGTACTTTGTTTTCCTGTAGACAACTTTAGATTGATTTTGATAACCAGATTAAATGCATTTGAGGAAACACTCTTTCTGTTGTGGCTTGAATATAAATGGTGATGATAGATGATTAAAATCAGTGGTGAAATAAACTTGTGAAATCATACTTATGAATGGAAATAGAAGCACCAGCATTTAAACATAAGACTGTTTTCTATTGCTGACTTAAATAGGGAATGCTAAGTTTTAAGATCGTAATTAAGATTCAAGTTCTCAGAGTGAGTTTATGTTTTCTCTTCAGGATAGTATTTATATAGGAATTAGCTTACCTACACATACAATGTATCATCTCAAAGTTTACCAACCCTGGTTTGACAATTTAGTGTTTCAGGTCATTTAAATATTCAATTTAGCAGCCTGACAAGCATGAAGTAGGAAGTTATGAGGTTGGATTTGTGACTTAATAGTAGTGGTCATCCAAAATATATTATAAGGAGAAGATCAATATTCAAGGGAAACCACATAATTAAAGGAACTTCATGAACTTCAACATGCAATTATTTCAAATTGGGAAGAAGGAAATGCATGGACATACTTTGGTACTGATGAATGAGAACAAAAAATTCATTTGTAACAAGGGTATTGACAATGTGGCGATGGGACTTGATTTTTGGAACACTGGTCTTCACTAGGTCTTCACATCATTTTTTCAATTATCTCCATTTCTATCTATCTCCAAATTTGATGAAAAAGGTCATGGTATTGTTGGTCAACAACTGTAACAATTTGGTAACAAGCTCCTAGGAACTTTGAGCTTCAAATAATGGCTCATTCAAGTAATTAACATGATACAATGTTGCATTTTATTTGGTTGGATGGTGATATTAACTTTCCAAGAAAATTGTCTTCAAAAATCACTCTTTCATGAATTGACCTTCTTAATCCTTCTGGGATCTGCAAATGTTTTTTTCACTTACCCTCTAAGGAGTGCTGGCCAACTAGAATTCTGAGAAGTGTTTTGCTGATAACTTATTCATATGATGTCCTATTTAAGTGATACCAAATCCATAATAAATTAAATGCATAGGTATATCTTAATTATAATATGCTTTTAAAATTCCATGAAATGAGATGCCAAACAGGTTGTGGAATAACATGCATGACATAGTTGTTTTTTATTTCCAGCCTAGACCAATAGTTACGATTTTGGGTGTAAATTTTTCATTTGATTATGGATATAAATGATTCAAATTAGATTCATTTAGGTATATCCAATTGGAACAAGTTTTTAAAACAAGAATTATTGATGGGTCAAATAGGGCAATGAATAGACTAGGAAACAAAGTTTGAGTAGTGCAGATTTAGGATAGGAAATCAATATTTTGGACATAAGTTTCTCATATGATATTAAAATGAATTGATTCAAATTTAATTGGAAACTACATCAATAGGAGCACATGCCATAGTAACAGGTTTGAAAAATTCATCCATTAGGTCTCCCAAAAAATATTGTCCCAACTCTGTTCTTGAATTTCCTGTTTGACATCTAGTAAGTGTTTTGACCATATATTTTTTCGTTTGATATCCCAATTGAGAAATTTTAATTGGATTATAAACTATATTGAAAGGGATATTTTATGTATAAACAATTTTTAAAAATATTCCCATATGGTCTCTCAAAACATGATTGTCCCAACTGTGTTTTTATTAATTTTGACAAGCCCACATGCTACAAGAATTTGATCAACAAGATATGTCTCAAACTATGATATGGATATGCATGCATTTTCATAAGAATATGATTTTCAACATAATGTATCCACATACCAAAAATTTTAAGCATATAGTTCCCATATTGAGCAAGATGACCTTGCCAAGACTTGGAGAAAAATGCAAAGACAATACCTAAATCAAGAATATGATATCAATGGGATCCTGACATAACCATCATAGGAGTCTACAAAGTGCCCCATTACTTAAAATATGAATTTATTTGAGGTGCCAAAAATGATGTTGAGAAGTTAGAATGCCGAATCCAACTACGTTTTTAGGAAATTTGTAAAATCATGTTGCATAAAATTAGAAGTTGGCTTAATCAAATGATGATTCTCCTAAAATTCACTTGTAAGACTGTGAATTGGAGCAATATACTAGCTGGGAACCAACCATACCTTTGGTCCAAACACTAGTATAATATTGACTAGGAACCTGTTGTACTCCAGGGCCAAACATAAATCTAGATGTAACGAATAAACCATCATTCATCCTTTGGACATATTCCCATCTACCGAGACACTTAAGTACCCAACCATGATGCTCACCAATTCTCTAAGAGAATTTTATGGATATATAGTGTATCAATGTCAATCTCACATTATTTATAAAGTAACAATCATTCACCAAGAAATGATTAGAGAAGATGAAACATATAAGTCTATGGAGAGAGCTTGGATCAAATCTATCAATTGATGATACTCCTCCATTCTCTGTAAGACCGTGATTTGGAGATATATACCAGTTGAGAACCAACCGTACCTTTGGGCCAAACATTGGTATTAGGTTGATTGGGAATGTCTTGTACTCCAGGGCCAAACATAAGCCTAGATGTAAATACTGAGCCATTGGTAATCCTATGGACATATTCCCATCTATCGAGACACCTAGGTACCCAACCATGGTGCTCGCTAGTTCTCTAGGAGAATATTCTAGATACAAGATGTACTAGTGTAAATCCTACATTCTTTGATGCACCTTCCATTGAGGACTTATAGTGAAACAATATTTCACCATGAAAATAGATGAGATGATACATGTAATCACACTTTACCAAGCAAACTAAAAAATAATTATATATTACTTCCAACCATTAATTCCTTAAACATTGATTCATTGATTTAGTGTACAATTTCCGCAAAACAAAGAGACTTGGTGTGTTGCAGAAAAGAACCATGGGTTAGTGGATGGAAAATAAAAGAGGGAGGGAGGAGGAGACGGGGAAGATGAGAAAGAATAATGTCATAAGAGTGGAGGAAGGAGAGAAGAATAGATGGAAAACAACATCTCATCCAATATTTTTACTTTCATGTCCAACAAAAAAAATTTGTAATTTTCAAATCTCACATACCAGAATCAAAATTGAAGGTTTTTTCATCCACTTGGCTCCTTATCTTCATTCACTGATGCTTTTCTTTCCTCTTTCCAAGCTTCCTGCAAAAGAGGGATTAGTAATATGCGTGGCTCTTACTGCACCACAAAAAAACTTTAGTAACTCAATCAATGTATCTAAGTAAATGGATACTATTCAAACCAATGTAAGAATAATAATGCACTTATGAATTTAAAACCAATGCAAGAATGAAAATGCATCCTGTAGTAACTCCTCGATAATGGCGCCAAAAATTATGATATTTTTAATTACCTTTCTAATTGATCAGAAAGACAATCAGAAAGACTATGCATTTAATTATCAATCTGGGATTCGTATGGAACTTGTGAGTTACCATGCATTGTATATTCATGCTACACTTTATTCTTCCATTTATTTGATATGTAGTCATAGTATGCATAATTACTTTTTCTAGGAGAGTATAGACAATTCACAAATTTTGGCAAGGTTCTACAAACTACTGGAAACAAAATCCACACATACTAAAAGGAAAGTAAACTAAGTTTATTCAACCAACATGGAAGCACTTGGTGTTGTAACCCTGATTGAATGTAATTGAAATTGCAACTGATGAAAATAAACTAATTGTTATGACCCAAGGGGGGGAATATATAGGGTTAAATGTATAAGATATGAACCCAAGGGGGGAATATATGGGGATAAATGCAAATGTAATGTGTAAATATATATGTAATAGGGTCAACCTAATAATAAAGGGGCATCATGTGTATGTGTGAATATGTGTATATAGAGATCATATATTCATTATTGAGGAGAAGTGAATTGTGATGGATGAATGTATTTGGTTATGTGGAGGAGTTTCTCCTATTGTTTAGGGAGTTATTATGTAAATCATCTATGTTATCTATAACGGAGTTGTGATCCGTGCTCACATTTCTATATATGGTGTGTACTTATGTTCTGTAATGATATTTTAAGTGTTTGCTACATTACATTTGGTTTCAGAGCATTGATCCTAGGGTTTTTCTTCTCCAAGAAATTCATATTAGAATTTTTGCTAAAAAATGTTTTCTAGGATGATTCAGATAGTGAAACTTGGAGGTTATTTAGAAGACACATCAAGGTACCAGTGGTATAAATTTAAGCTTCTAGGTTGTTACACTTGCAGAGATACAACCTACGGAAGATAAGGTTTTTGACTCATCCTAAATTAAGTTGTAAACAAGCCATCTTTGGAATATCCCTATAACATTTTTTTTTTGGGATGATTCTGTTGATAACTCAACACACCCTAAAAGTCTTTGTGAATTTTCTCTTTTGGGTACCACTTTGTCATTTTTGAATGTAGTGAGTTTTGTAGGGATCAATGGATTTTTCTGCTGTTTCGTTTTATCATCGATAAAATTTAGTTTGGTTCGAGGTTTGTTGAAATACTAACCTTTTTATATAAGTAAACATGGTATAAATACTAAATACACACAACTTAAAATTATTTTATAAAAGAGACATGTGCTAATCGGTGATTCTGGCCTGCGAAAAAAGTTCTCTAAAAATCGTCGATGTATCATTGGCATCGGCGAAATCCGAAAGATAAACTGTCAACATAGGAAAAAAAATCACCGATCACCGATCACCGATATATCATCGACATAGGCAAAGAGGGATAAAGGGTACGATAACATATGACTAAATAAAATCACCGATGCCGAAAATAATCGCTTCTCATGCTGAAAAGGTTAAATCAACCGTCACGTGTTTTGCCACATAGATAGTCCGTATTGCTTGGTTATGACCCACATTATATTTTGATGTTCCCCATGTCATATATGTACTTCCATGTCTGATCTTCCACATCAGGATTGTACAACAGTTTGGAACGACATCATAACTTTTTCCTAGAGGCACCAACGAAACAACGTCAAAGAAAATCCGTCGACGCCGATGCACTCATTAACCACCGGGAGATTGCTAGAATAGGGAACTATTGGATTTAGATCGAACCTTTATCCTCCGATGCTGAATATCCTGGCTGATCTATGTTGTCCATTTAACGATCCTGCATATCCCCAATGACGATCTTACTAGTCTCGTTGAAGTGCGATACCTCTAGCTAAGTGAAGGACGAGGTTTGCAATCTGTTAGACTATTAATAACTTCACCTAAATGATACCAAGACATTGTGCGCCGACCAACTTTCAAAATTTTAATTCACCGATGAAATATAAAGAAGCACACTCCTCTGTAGTTAGCCCGTGTTTCATTTAATCCTAAGCATGATGTGGATTCAGTTATAGATTGTATAGATCATATATGTACTCCTGAATTTAAGAATCGATGCAACAAGGTAAGTATGTTTTAAATTTTCAAAGTCTGTGCCCAAGCATGGCATTCCATTCACAAATCACTGATCTCCCAAGTAGGCGAAGGAGAAAGAGAGAGCATCGAAGAGGTTACAACTTGTTGTATCCCTTCAATTACCAGTAAGCCTAGGTTATTTCTTGCAAGGAAGATGTAAGATTGGTATATATTGTTTTAATTTACGATTGCATCGAATAACACTTGTCAAAGTTGACTCGTAAATCATTATATTATTTTGCACAGGAAAATGCCTCCGTGAAAGACGACGACCAGACGCTCACCAAGAATGACCAAAATGAAAGAACTGGATATGGACGAAGGGTTGACACTGATGACCACAAGGGAACTTGATTTTGTTTCAAATACGGAATAAGTTATCCGAACTTCTACCAAGAAAAAATTTATCCATCTCCCAATGTTCGAGGACACATAGGAAAGCACTAGATCTAAAGTAATTCTCCCTCATTGGAGGGATCATTTTAACAAAATCAGTCAGGAAGATTACCCGGAGTTTACACCTCACAAAAATCCGGACGTCAGGGTATTGGATGACCAATTTTTCTCAAATATTAGGCGATCATATCTGCACATGGTGGCTTGCCGGACCCTAGTTATTCCCTGCATAGAAACCCTAATATGGATAATCGACCACACAGACACGATGAAATGCATGGTCAATAATGAGGAGGGAGAATGTGTTGGTATCTTTCTTCTAATAGAGGTACAAAAATACTACAAACTCCGAGACCCAGAGGAGAGACTGAATACATAGTTTGTGGTTAGGTTTTATGAGTTCCATGAAACCAACAAGTTACTGGGCTCGTGGTATAAAGAATATAAAAAGTTCACAAATAGGAGCAATGGCTAGTACAACATGGTAAAACTTAGAGAGCCTTATATGTATTTAATGGCTTTAATCTGCCAATTTTATGGAGAAAAAGACTGCTCAAAGTTTTCATAAGCGTGGATGCACTTAACATATATCGTGGAAATATCCGAGAGTATTTTCAATTGGGGAGCCATCATTTCCAAAAAGTTGAGTATCAACATTCTACAGGCCCAGACACCAAAATATGGAGAAACATTAGTTTTCCACATGGCATATTACCTATTGGACGTAATCTACACGAGAAACATTTTTGCAGGTATGAATTTAAGCTGGCATGTTATTGAGTTGCCCGTGCATGTTTATTTTAGTATTTTGTGGGAAAATAGGTAAAAAAAAATTTACTCCATGATATGTGATGAGTTTATAGCAAGAGTTCACTTTATTATATTTAGAAAAAATTTCCCAAGGATTTGAAAAACAACGAAAAATATGATATCCAGAGTTGGCCATTGGTATTTTGAATAAAAAAGCACTTGTATCAGAGTGTTCGTGGCTATTGGTGCACCACACTTTCTCCCCTTCCATGTCCCAGACCATCTGATATTGGGATAAATATGCTACCCGACCATCCTACAAGGCTATAACACTTCTCTGCTGAAGGACAAGAAGAGAGTGTTTATACCCTATGGTTTTCATATTGGGTTTTATATGGTTAAAGACATTGCACAGGAGTAAGAAGAAGGATTGAGTCATCTTGAGTATCGGTTCCCTACATGCCGTTTTTGCAAGAATGATACAAAATTTTTGGTACTTCAGCACCAATCACATGTGTCCTCATGTTGGTTGTATTCTCATGATAGCTTTGAAGATGAGATCTTTACTGAGGGTGCCTAGGATTGGAAGGAAGTGATACATAGAAGAGATAACCCTAATATGAAAAAATTCAAAGAAATGACCATGGATGAACAAGTTGAGACAATAAAGCACACAACTCAAGAAGCCATCAGGGTAAGAAAATAAACCAAAGTAGTAGAAGCGACAGAGGCACGGAAAAGGGGGATATTGTTACTGGAAGAAGTCGAGAGATCTATGCAAATATTAGGGGAAGATACCCCACTTAAACCTTTGGTAGAACCCTTGATAATTACGTCGACTGATACAAACGACCATGAGGTAGATCGAAATGGATAAAAAACAGTTCCACGAGAAGAGACTACTGACCAAAAAAACACTATCCCTTTGTCACCATAGGAAGGATCTCCGGTGACTAATACAACTCAGCAAAGGTCAGTGAGAGCATCAAGTGGGACAGTTATGGCTACCATCCTTATGGATTTAATCACCATATACGACAACGAGGAAGTCTCAGAATATTCACACATAACTTAGGTGCCAATCAAACAGGAGGACGAACTAGGGGAAACATTTGCTCCAACCTCTGATGATTTGGACCCAAAATCCCAAGAAGGCGGCTTGGGAGATAGGACCACTCTCAACACTCTTTTTCTCAATCAAATGGAAACACAACCATTGGGAGAAACATAGCATCATGAGAACAAATCTAATAATGATATGTATACAAGTGAACAAGAAGAAGGAATGGGGGATCCAGAAATCGACATCCCAATGGATGAACTCTCATCTAATATCGACCCTCTTCCCACTTCTCCATCTAAGGAAAATAATTTTTCAACCAACGAGGACCAAGGGAAGGTCAAGTCACCAGGATGCAAAATAAGATCCCCTCCTAAGGAGCTGAGTGAACCAAGCCTTGAAACAGAACAAGTGTCAACACCATTATTACCGCATAAACCATTGACCGAGGAAGAGGAAGGTCAAGTCCCCATCCTCAGAAAATATAGATAAACTGCCATGAAACACCTCTATACGAAGAGAATCCTAGGAAATACTCTGTCTTGGGGAGATTAGCAGATTCCTGAACCAGTAGACAAAGTCACCGATATATAGGAAATTGCTTATGACAGGAAAAAGAAGGTTGTGATGAGAAGAATAGTCAAGAAAAGGAAGCTAACACTCGATATCACTCTGTTCATAACCATAGAAGAGACGTTGTTCGACACATAAAGTGACAAGATGACCGAGCTAATTAGAGAAGGTATAACCATAACCGATGCCACATTATATAGGAAAAAAAGGGATGAAAGGGAGATAGATGCCATGAATAAACAGTTGGACCACCTACGAAATCAAGCTGAGTATTGCCGAAATTAAACATAGGCGGTGGCACTCTTGAAGAGTGAGTTTCGAGAAATGTATGCACAATTCACAAGGGAGAGAGACCTCTTCACCGCTTGCATAGATGATTTCTAAGAAGATACCCGTATGGGGGTAGCAACCTGCAAAAACATGCAATAGTGGTATGAGAAGGCACATCAAGACTTAGAGTCGATCGACTACATCAATGAAGTACATAAGGGCCTAGATACAAAATAACATAAAAACAACACCGCCCAAATACAAAAGGCATCTGAATAATGGGTACACATGGTCCAGGAACCACGATGAAAGATGCAGGAAAGATGGGAAGAGTGTTAGAAAAGTTGGGAAACAATCAACCAGGAAATGAGGGATATAGACTTGCCAGATTTTTTCCCACCAGATGATTTCGTCGATTTACATGACATAGTTAAGAAACATGCAGAGCAAGACCAGGTATATGAAACAAACATTTCATAGGTTTCAAGCATGATCCCGAGCCAAGTAAATAAGTCCATGGAGACCTTGATTAAAGATCTCGTAGTCTTACAAGGCATGAGTGTCAAACTAATCAAGTACAAAGAACGAACAATTGAGATGAAGGAGGTCCTCTTCGCTTTGATGGATCAACACAGGTTCCCTTATGAAAATACATGCAAAGATCTCTTCTGTAGGTGGTCGGAGTATGAAAGGAACAATCCACTTCAGTAAAATGACAAGATAATTTAAAGAGGAACAAAAGGTAATTGATAGATAAATTCTGCCACGTGTTGTTTTCTTGAATTAACACAACTTTAGTAGATATTTTTAGTTTATTTATTTTTATAAATAAGAGAATCGACATTATGAACTAGTTCAATGGTTTTGAGAGAAAGATTTTTTTTCTGGAATATTGTAAGATAATTATTTCTATGCAAGTTATTTTTATTTAGAAGTTCTATTTAGAACCAAATACACTTCTTTCATCTGAGGCGTGAATGTGATTGGACCGAAGGGGATTACGTCTGTCTTAGAATTTAATATTTTTTGCTGTATTGAGTAAGAGTTGTTGTATCTGTTATTTAAGATATCTTATAATGTTGTGATAGTTCTCTTTTTATAATTGATGAATAGAAATTGATTGTGTTACTATGTGATTGATAGAAAAGCATTGAAAATTACTTTTCCTGCACTAATTTCTTGTCATGTTTATATTTTCTTTCTGTAACCATTATCTTAGACGATTTTGAATGACCACAAGTTAAAATGGTATTATTGCTAGTTTGAAGTAGTTTATATCGTCACTGTCTACATGATGAGGTATAAAGGTTATCCCAAAACCCATTTTTCTTCAATATAACTTAACTTCCCTCTGTCATTTAGTTTAAGCTTCACCTTTAATTTTCACAAATACTAGAAAAGAATAAAAAAGAGAGCTATATAGTCCGAGGAAAGGTTTCAAAGAAAGACATATCTACCAGTCATGATTAAATCCCATCGATATTTCTAGCTAGATCACAAATCTAGAGAACCTTAACACTCATCAAACACTTACGAATATAATTGAGCCTCTTAAGTGGGTTTGGTTCCTACTATTGAGTTAAATGGATCTTAGACCCCTCAAGAGAATTGGCGCTATAAGGAGGTCCTGAATGAATGCATGGCTAACAATATCTCTAATAATATATTTTGCATAGCCTATAGATTCAAAACAACCCACATGCATGGATATTCATTCTCAAGATAGCCCACATACAGAGAGTACTCCCACTATGAGAAAATCACCTAAACATGAAGGGGGAGAATTCCTGTATCCTGAAATACCTTACATTATTCCCCATGAAGAGTTGAATAGGTTCAGGAGAATCACTAGAGCTTATGCCGGACAGATCAGAGCGTTACCTCTAGCTCCTTTACTTCCTCGAAGAAAAAAAATAAGAAGATCAGTTGTTGACACCCATGATCATGTGTTCGTTCACATGGTAGAAGAACTGATAGAATTTAACCTCACAGATATCGAACTACCCCTTGGTATAATACCTGAAACACCATCCGTCACCCCACCAACCAATAACTACTCTGAACTTGGCAATTCTGAATCTCAAGAGGAAGGGTCCAACTATGATCGCTCAAGTTTCAAATCAGAAGACATGGGGGATAATAATGATAACTATGGAAAGTGGGGAGATCAACCTCGATATAACCAACCATGGTTGGAAAGAGATTCTCTGGAAATTATAGGATAGATGCATTACCTACCCAGACATCCAGAAAATCTACTTCCCAAATTTGATCCTGAAACCTCTGGATTTCTTAAAGATCATTTTAAGAAGTTCATATTAGCCATAATGTTGATGAATGTACAACACGAAGATGTGGTTTGTAGATTGTTCCCTAATACCTTTGAAAATTCAACCTCAAATTGGTATTTCAACCTACTGGTTGGTTCCATAACTAGTTGGACACAGTTTGAAAAGGATTTATTAGACAAATTTGCCGAGGAAACTACTACAGGAACTTTAATGGGTGAACTTTTCACTACCACTATGAATCCAAAATAAAAAGGTCAAAGATTTCAACCAAAATTTCACCACCATTCTGAACAAATTCCAACCCAAGGCTAGACCCACTACAGAGTTACAGACTGAAGTATACACTAATTCTCTCCTAACTTCTATCTCTATGTTCGTAAAAAGGGTCGTCTACTCTAGCAGAAAATTTCGAGGAAGATAAAATAATTGAGCTCCAAATCAAAGGATGCAAAGAAGGTCAAATCTCACTAATAAAGAAAGAAACCCAACCTCCACCCAAGAGGGGACTTTTTTTTACTAGACTCCCAGGAAAACAAACAAAACAAGCTCCCGAAAATGAGGGAGGGGACATAGAAAACTTGCAGCGGATGATGAAAAAAATTTCCAATAAGATTGTAGATATGAAAATGAGTGTTGGGGAAGGTAACCAAAATCAAATACCTTATAAACCCTTCTTTAAAAGAAACCCACCTTTCAAAGCCATATAACCTCCCCCAACCAACCTAAATGTTGACTTAGGGAACATAGCATATGACTCCTTCTGTACATATCACCAATAAAAAAATTCAGAAAGGGATTTCCCTCAATGGTTGCATGCAATGAATCTAATGGCTAATCGATTCCTAGACGAATGTTCTCCAACCGAACAACCCAGTGGCTCGGAAATAAATGTCACCAATCAAGAAATTTAAGAGACAACTGAAGAGTCAACCATGTTGTTATGGGATTCCAACCACCTGATACCTTTCAACGACACCACTGAGGTGCAGGGACCCCCCGATGAAATTATAGCTATATAGATGTGAAGTAAAAGTCAACTGATCCAAATTAACCCCACCACTACTCAATCATCTTGAGAGAATCAAGTCACCTATCACCCCAAACCAATATTTTATTCACAAATAAACCCCACAAGCATACAGACATGGGAAGCACCTAAGATATACTACAATGTGGTAGAAGACTTGGAGAAGATGAAGGCTAATGTGACTGTCATGGACAAGAGTAGGATCCCTTAAAAAAATGAGTTTTTGTTACAAGCCTTAGAATTAATAGATACCCCTATAACAAGAATGGATCAAGGTGACGTTCCATATCCCACAGATTTAACAAATAAGCCAAGTATGATTTGTTGTTCTTTAGACAAAAGAGGAAGGGCTTTTTTTCTTCCTTTCCTCTTGACATTTTAGGTTTTTAACAAAAATATATATAATTTCCTAGTCGATTCAAGGGAATCTTCAAATGTCATGCCATTGTGAATCTGCAAGAAATCAAACGTGACCTCGGTC
Organism: Picea engelmannii; assembly: GCA_009831015.1. Classification (NCBI taxonomy): domain Eukaryota; kingdom Viridiplantae; phylum Streptophyta; class Pinopsida; order Pinales; family Pinaceae; genus Picea; species Picea engelmannii. Next base: position 258,081 of record ML804026.1, read on the forward strand.
AAAAGTGATAAACACATTATACAACTAGACAGGACTCAGGTAAAGGTCATTGGGGAACTGAAATATCTCATGATCATAATTTCTACACACCCCAAATTTTTTCAAGTAATTGACATAATCGTGGTAGACATCCCAGAGTCTTATGAAATGTTACTTAAACGAGACTACTCTGATAAATTAAATGAATATTTTAGTACCGACTGGGATAACCTCTTGCCATTTAAAGGACATCCAAACATGATCAATATTGACAGAGAAAGATATCTCAAACATAATGTCACCGATTTAGAGACTCTAAATGAACCCTCATCAACAGAGTTCCCTGTGTTCGGAAACTACTCCTATGATTCTGATTTCATAATTTCTCCCCTCACATGTTTGACATACCTTCTGCAAAAAAATACGAAATGATAATTCAAATAAACTTACTAGCAACCATAGAAGAAAGCATCCTCTATCAGGATTCTCCGACAAGATTAGCAAACAAAGAGGTTGAAATTATTAAAATATCTAGACATGAAGAAGTCAGAAATAGTCCTCCCCAAATTTGGATGTTGTACTTTGATGGCTCTAAATCGCAAGAGGGGTCAGGAGAAGGATGCATTCTCATTGACCCAAAGGGGCAATGAAGTTTCCTATATTGTATATTATAATTCGAGTGCACTAACAATAGTGTTGATTATGGAGCTCTAGTCCAGAGACTAAATAAATCCATCGACTTAAAGATCAAAGAATTGAAATTCTTTTGAGATTCTAAAATTATTGTCAGGAAAGTGAAGAATACCATCCCTTGCAATTCACCTCAAGGAATTATCAGCAAGAGGTGCACAAACTAATAGACAATTTTGAGGCCTTCAACATTACCATTGTTCCCATGACAAAAAACACCCTAGCTTATTCTCTAGCAGCCACAACCTCAATATTATCACCTTTAGAATATTATGAAGCCTCGAGGTTCGCAGTGGAACTGCTCTACAAAACTTTGTTACCTAACAACATTTCTAACTGGAAAGGTTTTGAAGGGAATGAACAGATTGTAGATTTCCTCACTAATCATGAGAATTTTAAGGATTTGACCATTGATGATGAAGTATTCCAAGAAATAATCACAAAATCAGATCTCCATGAACAAAAGAAGGGAAAATATCACTCTAGTGACAAACCCAAGTTTCATACGATACCTAAAGGAGTGGAAAATATGTTAAACCTCTTCGACATGAGGGAAAGATTCAAAGGGACAACAAATTCAAAAACATGGATCTCATGTCCTGTATATGAAACTATAAACCTAGGCACCCTTGAGAATCCCAAGAATGTGAATTTAGGGAAGACAATGTCCAAAGAAGATAAAAAATCTTATTTTAAACTATTTAAATAATATCAATATGTCTTTGCCTGGTCTTACCGAGAATTGAAAACATATGACACTTGCATTATCCAACACATGATCCCATTAAATATGGAATAAAATGTTTCCAACAAAATATTAGGAAGTACCACCCATCTCTGGAACCTCTAATGTATCAAGAGCTGAAGAAATTGTTAGATGCCAAGATTATCTTTTAGGTAAGGCACTTTGCCTGGGTAGCCAATTTGGTTCCTGTTAGAAAGAATTTTGGGGAGATCCGTCTATGTCTGGATTTCAAAAACCTTAATAGAGTGTCAAAAAATGATAACTACCCAGTCCCACCCATGGAACAACTCTTGAAAACAATACCAGGTTCTGAAATTTTTTCTCTCCTAGACTGTTTCTCGGGATATAACTAGGTCCTAGATTCAGAAGAAGATCGATTAAAAACTACCTTCCGAAACAAGTGGGGAACCTTCTCTTATAAACGCATGCCCTTCAGGTTGATTAACATAGGGAAAACCATCTAGAGGGCCATGGATGTAGCTTTTCGGGGATTGATTAACAAGTGTGTGGTATTCTATTTAGATGGCATAATGATATACTAAAGAAACAAGGAATATCACATTCAACATTTGACTCAGATCTTCAAAAGGTGTAGGAAATATAGAATATCTTTGAACCCTAAGAAAACCATATTTGGTGTAGAGGAAGGGAAACTATTAGGTCATATTATATATCAAGGAGGAATTATCATCGACCCTAAGCAAATAAAAACGATAGCGCAACTCCCCTTGCCTCACAATAAAAAGGCCATGCAATCCTTCTTTGGGAAAATCAACTTTGTGAGAAAATTTACTCCTGACTTCGCCGAAACTATTAAAAATTTACAAAAAATGATTCACAAAGATGAAGAGTTTAAATGGGATGAAAAAAGGAAAGGATCTTTCAACAACATCAAAATTGCAATATCCCAAACACCAGTGCTACGAATCCATGATTTCAACAAATATTTTTTCTTTTATACCTTTGCTTCTGACCAATCCTTGGTTACAGTACTTACCCAAAAGAATGATGAAAACAATGAGGCACTGATATCATTTATGAGCACTAACCTCGAAGGAGTTGAACTGAACTACATGACTATAGACAAACAAGCTTACGTAGTTTATAAAGCAATCAAACATTCCATATCTTATATCCTAAAGAATCACACTAAAGTCATTGTACTGCAACCCACAATCAGATCTTTTTTCACCCAAAAAGAGATGGGAGAAAGAAGGGGAAATTGGATGGCAGTCATTCACAAATTTGATCTAGACATAAAACCTACCAAAATTCGAAGCAGGGGACCTAGTCTTGAAGCGGGATAATGCAAACAAGCCCAAATGAAAAGACTCAAAGTTCCAAAATCAGTGGCTCAGACCTTTTCAGGTGACCGAGAAGATTGGGGCAGGCACATATCGATTGCAAAATTTGAGGGGGAATCCGACACCCTTCCGGTGAATGGTTAGGCCTTAAAACAATACTTCTCCTATATATATATCTTTTGATTATTTGTTTGAATTATTGTTTCTTTTTCAATGTACATTTTGATCAAGACAAGTGTGTGGGTTTAAGGAAGACCGTTTTCAAACTCCTTTTTCATTCTTTCTTTTTTCTTGTTATTTTATTTTAATTAAGATGTGTTTCATAAATAAATGGTTGAATTTAATGAATACGGTGAAGCAGACTTTACTCATGACCTACACTTACATGCAAAATAAGAGACGCTAGGCGGACACAAATTTTCAAAATCATATTTGTCTTTGTAAGCATACTACCTGGGGAAGTGATTAAATATCTTCCTAGTGGCCTGGTAGAGATAAATGGAAAGATGGATAGCTGGAAAGAATCACTTGTACCTCTAGACAGAGCCAGATAAAGCTCCACCTTAACAATTTCACCTTGTAAAAAAAACAAATATCCTCATCTCTGACTCATTCTTGGTATTTATTCCAAAAAATATGATCCATAAAAAGAGTGTAAAGTCTAAGAGGGTATGTAGATAACTCCATCGGGGCTATGTATGGTCACTGGTAGTGGAGCAAGGTCTATGATGTTGAGGTGACTCCTTCGGGGCCATGGATGATTACTGGTAGCATAGAAACATCATAAGAAAGGAATGATAGCTAAATCGCCTCATGCTAATGGACACCCTACTCAACTCTTGTATAGAAAGGACATGGATTGCAGTTAACAGGAAAAGGGATGGAAAAGATAAACCCCATAGGGTGATCTAGATTCACAAACTCGGGAACTTGTGTACACGTTGATAGAAAAGGTTCTTTTGAAATAATATAATAAAGCCAGATGGTTTCTTGACCAATTTGCACGAGCTAAGCACAAGGGAAGGATAAAAGATTCTATTTTTATCGAGAGAATCTCCATTTGTTGAGCACTCAACAGACCCTAAACGTCTTTGTGAGTTTTCTCTTTTGGGTACCACTTTGTCATTTTTGAAGGTAGTCAATTTTGTAGGGATCAATGGATTTTTCTGTTGTTTTGTTTTATCATCGATCACATTTGGTTTGGTTCGAGGTTTGTTGATAGAGTGTTCTTTTTCTCTAAGTAAGCATGGCATAAAGACTAAATACACACAACTTTAAATTATTTTATAAAAGATCTGCGGGCCAATCAGTGATTCTGGCATGTGAAAATTGTTCTCTAAAAATCGTTGATGTATCATCGACATCGGCGAAATATGAAAGATAAACTATTAACATAGGAAAAAAAAATCTATGATCACCGATCAACAATATATCATTGGCATGGGTGAATAGGGATAAAGGGAATAGTCGTAACATGCCCATGGTGGGGACTCGAATTTTCACTCTTCTTAGGAGAATCAAAACCCCCATTGGGGGTCTCTATTCCATTCTTCTCTTCCAGATCTTTCCAACCACGATATCCATGCTTCGAAACAAGCTCAGAGCAGGCAGATATCCTCTCCCAAGATCTCCAGGTTCTTTCATCCCCCTACACTTTCATATGACTGCGGGCTATGACCAAATGCTAAGACAACAGGCGCTAAGACGACCATCACGTGAATCCTTCGGAGTGGAAAACATCCAAATTTCATGATCCGACACCTCATTTCCTTAGAAATTTTGACGACCTTGATTTACTTTAGGACTTCGACGTTCAGGAGTTTCAAATGTTCCTACACCTTTTTCCTCCGAAGTACTTCATACCCAGAGTTACATATCGAGTGTCATGCATCCCTAGATATTGACAGTTATGATCTTCTTTGGGACTTCGACGTTCAGGGGTCTCGAACGCTCACACCACCTTTTCTACTATATTGATTTCACCCAAAGTCAATGATATTTCGACGCGTGTCTCTTTCGAATCGAAAGTTAGGATTTAATTTGGGAGTTCTCAACTCTCATGACCCCACTTTCCTCCAAAGTGGCTATCTTCCAAAATGGGAGATCTATTGACACCTATCCTCAACTGACGGACTTATCATATGAACTCCAACTCTCTGGCCTTCAGGATTTCTTGTAAAACACATCCTCTTTTCCCCCAGAGTGACTTTCCTTCGAAGTGCAGGATCTGACGACACCTTTCCCTTTGGCTTGGACGACTCAGATCTACTTCATCTCTTCAGGTTTCGGGAGTGTCAACCCCTCCACACTCACTTTCTCCCGTAGTGCTTACATACGAAGTCAACGATCTATTGACACGTGTCTCCCATAGATCGATGACTGAAAATCACTTCGGCTCTTAGGGCTTCGGGAGTTTCAACCTCTCCACACCCGCTTTCTCCTAGAGTGCTTACACCCGAAGTCGACAAACTGTTGACACGTTTCCTTTCTCTCAGATCAACGGTATAGACAGACTCCATTACTCCACAAAATTCCAAAGGAACTCATGACCATTCACCTAGAACATTTTCTAGGTATGACAGTCATGATCTGGCCAATACCGATTTTTTCACTGATCAACGATTCACAGTGATTGCGGGGCCCCAACATGCGCACTCTTTATCAGAGAGATCAACCTCCACAATATGAAAATTACTCTCCCAACTTGGTCTAATCGGGGTCGTTAATTCTATATCCCGATGAGATCAACAACATTGGTGAATTGCGGGCCGTGAACTAGTACGCCCGCTAATTTCACCTCCACACTCCACAATGATTCCCCACCATCGATCCCCATTCATGGATCGATTGTTCACAATGATTTCAGGTCCCAATCTCCAAAATCTGGGAAGTCCTCACCCAACTCTGTCTAATCATGGTTGTTGATCTTCCATCTCCAGCGAGATCAATGCCGTTGGTTGATTATGGGCTGTGAACTAGCGTGTTCGCTAATTTCACCTTCGAACTCCACAATGATTCCACACCATTGATCTAATCGAGTGACTGGTGTTTTCTTTTTTAGTTTCAGTGGGTATTTGAGTTAATCTAAAGACTGAGATAGGTTTCCCTCCTGATGAATAGTCCTCATTCATCTCCTCAGTAAGGTTCTTGATTTCATCTATGTCTCTTGTTAATCAGGGAGTTTGGGTACCTTTAACTAACCGTGAAGTTTGACATTCTAGGCATTGAACTTCCAAAACTCCGAAATCATTATGAACTAGATCCTTTCAGGCTTAGTGTAGGGTTCCTGGACCCATATCACATGGACCTTTAGATTAATCTCAGGCTATGAGCTCTACTCTCTAGCCGGATTCCGACTAATGTCATGGGTGCGAGTTCAAGGTCTCTCGGACTATTGGTTTGAAGGAACCACCTTCCTAGTTTGCAACACCTTAAGTTTTGAAACTAGGCGGTGTAACCTCGTGAGGTTACCGAGACAGTAGCAGTGCCAAGAGGCGTGCTCCGATTTCGGAGCTATGAGGTAGGAAAACACCTTTGAGAGATAAACTGGGGCAGATGAGAAAAGTAGAAGCACAAGTCCTCAAGGAAAACAACGTATATACAAAATTTAACCTTTTCAGTGCAAAACCATTTACATATAAGTAAATGCATGCATGCAACTATTAATTCCCAATTCAATGCATAAAGTATGGAAACACTTATCAGAACCAGACAACGTGAAGTGAATGCTGGAAAGGGTTCCCATTTCCACCCAACCATAGGCTAAGTCATTCCTAACAGATTTACCACTAGCCACCCTCGAGATAGACCACGATGCCTTTTGATTAGATATCTTATTCTGACAAAGAAATAGATAGGGACAAAGGTTACTCTCCTTGTCCCGTTTCAGTCTCTATTCCCCACAATCAGAACACACTCTTTTTCACAATTCTTCCTCGAATCCTAGAGCTTCTGCACTCTTCGCAGATTTCATCTCTCTCCCTCCCCCCACGCTTTCCTTTCTTTCCTTTCCCAACAAGATTGCGTGTGTCCGGAATTCCCAGTCCATGGTCAGGTCTAGAATCCTTATAGATGGGTGGTCTACTCTATCCTCTCATTAATTCTTGAGGAGGTATTTCCACCTACCAGCCTGGCTAAAATTCATTCCTGGGTCAGAGGTTTGTTCTGATCCTGAGCAATAAAATCCAACAAGGTACTGGTTCAGTGGAGGTTAACGCAACGATTCCTGGTCCCCTCCACCACCTTTGCATAACATTCATGGTCTCTCTTAGCACATCCCCTTTCTAGTAGTCATGCAACACGTATCCATTTTCTATTAAAATAACAGAATTTACATTCATCAAACTTTTATACAAACGTCTATCAAATCAAACATTCACACCTTTGATTTTTTCATATTTCCTTGGCCAATATAGTTATATTTACAAACTGGGGGACATGGGGTGTTACAATTCCCTCCCCCTTAAAGGAACATCGTCCTCAATGTTCTATCTGTCAACGTGATATGTATATACAAGAGTAAAAAAAATTAGATATGCCTGTCTCATGGCATCCTCCATTTCCCAAGTAGCCTCATCTGGGCCAAAGTGTTTCCACTACACCTTGACCCGTGCAATGGTTCAGTTCCCGAGTGAGGTTTACTTCCTGTCTAGTATGCATTGAGTTTTTGGAAGGAATTATCCCTGTGGCTCCACCTAGATCACAGACCAATCAATTATATGATTAGAATCATGTACACATTTCTTCAATAATGAAACATGGAAAACATTATGTGCCTTTAATGTGGGAGGAAGTGCTATCCTATAGGCTACATGTCCCACTCTATCTAATACTTCAAAGGGTCCACAATACCGAGGTTCCATCTTGGAACAAGCTCCCATTCTCAGGTAACTCTTCCTGGATCTAACTCTGAGATAGACATGGTCTCCTATCTTGAACTCTCTGGGGGTTCTTTTTTGGTTGACGTAGCTCTTCTATCTATCCTGATAAATTTTCAGATATTTTTTTATTTGAATCACTTGTTGCTCCATCTAATGAGAATTTTTCACTATCTACCATAGAGGGCTTCAAAATATCTCATCTTTAGTGACTCTTGATAATTGTTGTTGTAGGCAAATTCTACCAATGGAAGGTAGTCTTCCCACTTCTTAGGCTGATGCATTACATGCATCCCTAACATGTATTATAATATTTGGTTTACTCTTTCTATCTATCCATCAGTTTGGGGGTGATAGGCTGTGCTAAACAACAATTTAGTCTCAAGATCAACCATCAAGGATTTCCAAAAGCTTGAAGTGAATTTTGTGTCTCTGTCGGATATAATCTCTCTAGGAATGCCATGCAGTCTGAATATCTCCTTCATGAATATGTTGGCAATATCTATTGCCTTTCAATTCAACTTGAAAAAAATGAAGTGAGAAGACTTACTCAATTTTTCCACCACTACCATGATGGCATCATTCTTCTTAGTCGATCTTGGTAATCCAGTGATGAAATCCATGGAAATGGTTTCCCATTTCCATTCTAAAATTGGTAGGGGATATAGCAACCCTGTTGGGTGCCGATGTTCTACGTTAACTTTTTGGCATTCTAGGCACTTAGATATATAGTTAGCTATGTCCTTTTTCAGTCCAGGCCAATAAAATTGTTTCCTAGTGGCCGTGATCATTTTCTGATATCCCGGGTGACCAGTATATGGTATCTTGTGCAGTTCATCCATTATGAACCTCTTCAAGTCATCACAACTTGAAATATACAATCTGTTTCTGTAGGTCATTAGGACTTCATTGAGCATCTGATAGCCTTCATACTTTATCCCTATAGGCTCTTGCCTTAGGTATGAGGTCACGGTGTTGAAGAATGCATCTGTTTCTTGTGAATTCATGATCCTTTCTCCGACATTTGTTTCACATGTGCTTACTTTTGCCAGGTGAATCATTTTCATACTTCTTCTAAGGGCGTCTTCTACCCTATTTTCCTTTCCTTTGATGTGTTTGATTTCGAAGTCGAACTCACTAAGGAGAGCCATCCACCCAGCTTGTCTAACATTGGGTTTTGTTTGATCAAATAGGTGCCTCAACCCACATTGGTATGTCATAAGTACAAATCTCCTACCCAGGAGGTAATGCCTCCACATTTTTAAAACATGCACTATGGCGGCCAACTCTAGATCATGGGTCACATAATTGATTTCATGCTCATTCAATTTCCTAGATGCGTAGAAAATTACACGTCCCTATTGCATAAGAACTCCTTTGATTCCTTCCTTGTAGGCATATGTACACATGAGAAAGTCATTATCAGGGTCTGCAATCTTCAACATGGGTGCATGGGTCATAAGGTATTTCAGTTCTTGAAATATTTCTTCACATTTTGATGTCCAAGTGAATTTAACCCCCTTTTTCTCGAGGGAAGTGATTGGACAACCAATATTGGAAAATCCCTTTATGAACCTTTTATAATATCCCGCTAAGCCCATAAAGGATCTGATATCAGATACATCTTTTGGGGTATGCCTTTCCATAATAGATATGATCTTGTTAGATTGTACTGCTACCCCTTCTTCAGAAATGACATGGCCTAAGTAATGGACTTTCTTTTGGAAAAATTCACACTTGCTAATATTAGCATAGAGATGATGTTATCTTAGTACTTGAAGTACAAGTCTAATATGTTATTCATGCTCTTCTCTATTCTTTGAGTAGATTAATATATAATAAATGAAAACCAATACAAATCTATCTACGATTTCACTGAGTATATTGTTCATCAAGCACATAAAAGTGGCAGGGGCATTGGTTAGTCCAAATGGCACCACCACAAATTCATAGTGACCATACCTTGTCTTGAAGGTAGTTTTGTAGATGTCTTCATCCTTGATTTAGACTTGATGGTATCCATACCTCAAGTCAATTTTTCAGAAAATGGAAGCACCCCCTAATTGGTCGAATAAGTCATTGATTCTTAGTAAGGGGTACTTGTTCTTTATGGTTTCCTTATTGAGTTGTCTATACTCTATGCACAGTCGAAGCGTGTCATCTTTATTTTTCACAAACAGGGTTGGTGCTCCCCATGGAGACACACTGGGTTGGATGTATCCTTTTTTCATCATTTCCTTTAACTGTAGCTTGAGCTCAAATAGCTCAGGTGTACTCATCCTATAGGGTGTCCTAGACACTGGCACTACTCCTGGTGTAAGTTATATTGAGAAGTCAATGTATATTCTCGGAGGTAGAACCGATACCTCTTATGGAAACAAGTCTCTATACTCTCTTAATATGGGGTGGTCCTCTAGGTTTGTTTTGTCATCCTCAATAGATTCTAACACCTATATTTCATATAGAGGACACCTCTTTCTACAATACTTTTTCATTTGAAGGGTTGATATTTGTCTCACTGAGACATGCTTATGAATCCCTTGGAGGGTCATATTTATCCCTTCTCCATTTAAAAATTATAAAGTTTTATGGTAACAATCCAACTTAGTTTTATAAGAATCCATCCAATCCATAATAATCAACAAGTCATAAGATCATAGGGGTAGTATGTTAAGGGTCACTTGGGTGGGAAACCCATCCATGACGAATTGGAAAGCTGGTAAGACCTCTACTACTTTTATATTGGTTCTAGTGGATAGTTGTACCAACCATGGATTAACATGTCTAACTAGTTGCAGTTTACACTTATCAACAATCTAAGGGGCCACATAACTTGTTGGCCCTCGACCAAGTTTTGAGGAAACCTTGGTCATATTTGGCCCACTTTTGGACTTCGACACACTAGTCGAAGAAGGAGCGCCCAAGCAGAGTTGAGATTGTGGATCTCACTTATTTTGCGGGATATGCGGACCTAGTAAGGGGTCCTCTAGGGTTTTTGTAATGGGTTTAAGGGATGTCGACCCATGGGATTTTCCCATGTTTAGGCCTTATTGTAAGGGTTTGTAAAACTATAAATAAAGAAGAATATATTGTAGAAGTAGTAGTTTTTGGAGCTAAGTGTAAATGGTTAGAGTTTCTTTATGAAAAGGAATGGATGTGTGCTAAGGCTCTATGCTCGATAGAGAGTTGGATCTGTGACTTGACCTAGTTTTGGAAGGAGGATCTAGTGCTTAGTGTGTAGATCCCATGTCTTGTGCAAAGCTCGACTCTGTGGCTTAGTGCACAAGAGTGAATGAATGTAATATCTAGATGAATAATAAAGAGGCAAAGTAGTTGGTGGACGTATCCCCACACTGGGGTGAACCACGTATATCTTGTGTCTTTGGTGTGCTTTGTGTTGTGTTATTTATGTTATGAATCTTCTCAATGCATTGATTATTATGTATGATAGATAGATCTGTTTTTGCTTAAGTGATTTACTTGTGTTAAGGAGGAATGAATGATAGATATAACTCAGTGCTATGTGATCAGGGTATATAATCATTGATTATTACTACGTCGATCTATCTTTGACTAAGTCCCTTAGTGTTAATTAAGCTAAGAAACTAATGCATGTAATCCTAAGTGTTTATAGACTATTGTGAGAAGTGTTTGTATCACAGATATGTGTCTCAGCCTGGTTACGAAAACCTGCATCCTGTAACCCCCCTGCTTCTACCTTGAGTGAGACTTCACCTGCTTCGCAGGTGTTTCTGAAAGGGCCGGTAGTCAGGATTTTGTTGGTGCGTTGTTAAGCATTGAACCCTAGGTCTACCCCTGTGCCAACAAATGGTTCTATTGCTGGGACTTGAAACTGTGAATGTTGGGAACCGAGGTAAAGAAAATGAGAAGCTCTGTGCGTAGATCTTCTGTTGAAGTGCACACTACTATACTTAACTTGCGAAGCTTTGTGATAATAAAGTAAGATGATCTGAATAAAAGAGGTAAGATCCTAAAGAAACAAGCTTTGTGCGTTGGCAAGAGAAAGATAAGTGGAAATTTTTGTTTTGAAAGAATGAAATTAAGTATGTTTAATAGGTTCTGTCCTAGTCTGAAGGCTAGGGTGCAGTTGAAAGAAAGAGTTGATTTGAGTAAATTTAATAAAAATGAATAAAGATATGTTATTCCTATGCATAGAAAGAGTTTTTGGACTAATAAGTGGATGCAGGAACCTAGATTTTTTTTTTGCAAATTGCAGGTCCAACACTATGACCCTAGAAGAGATGCACAATATAGAAAAGGTTGGGGAACATACAAGAGAAAAATATGACTGACTTTGTGTTATAACTCACTACTACATATTGGAAAAATTGCGACGACTACTTGCGACGAAATTACTCTTTCGTCACAAAATTCAGGAGAAAAAGTTCAATTTTTCAATTTTGATCTAAATCCACCCCATATTCGTCTCTCTATTGACGAACACAAACTATCGTCGCTTTTATGACTCTCATCAAGATGGTGGACTACTATCTCAATTTCGACAAACTTGTGTTTTCGTCACAAGAGCGATGCTAACTTTTGACCGTTATAATGTTTGTCGCAAGTGTGATGAATACACCATTATAATCATTCCCGTCTTCGACAAAGTGACCTAAATATAACAAATAAATAGGTAAAAAAATAAAATATTTAGGTCACATTCGTCGCCATTGCGACGACGGTGACCTAAATTGACCTATAAATATTTGACGATTTAAAGATGTTGCGACAATCTTGCTATAACAACGACGGTTCCAAAAGGGTATTTTTGTGTGGAAGAATGTCGCAGAATATAGTTATAGGTGGGGAAAAAAGTAAAGCGGGTGAAAAGGGTGATGGCAGATGTTATTACCCTTGCCAAAAATGTTGCCTCGTACATCTCGTAAGAATTTTAATAGAAACAACTACAAAACATTGTAGGAAATATGGGCACATTGATGGAGAATCGAATGACTATCGTCCCATGGTAATTAGCTATATATTCATTATATTTTTATTAATATGGTAATTAGATATATATTCATTATCTTTTTTATTTTGTCAATTTTATATAAAATTATATATATGTATATATATTGTTTGAATGTTTTTTATAGTATACACTAATTTTGCATGATTGTTTCTATTATAAAGTTAGAGTTTCCCTCTAACTTTCCATAGAATATTGCACCAAGTATTAGTAGAAATGATGTTGTACAAGCTGAGGAACATCATGACCAAGCAAATGAGGATCTCATGGAAGAAGATGATGGGACAAATCAAGTTAATGATTCCATGGAAGAAGATGATGGCACAGATCAAATGATCCAAGATTTGTTTTCGCAGCCGGATGAGGATGGGAACAATGCTGGTATTTATGATGAACCTCTATTAGAAAAGGAAAATAAATGACTTTATGAAGGATCAAGAGCAAGCATTCTCTCTGCTACATTGCTGCTAGTGAACTTAAAGGTTATGAATAATTTGTCGAACACTTGTATGACACAGATCCTAAGGTATGTAATATGTTTCATCTCATATTATACATAAATGTTGATTTTTTTCTATTTTTTTTTAGTGTTAATTAATGTGTAAAATAAGAATGCAATTTTTACAATTAATATTCTTACATTAACTAGTTATTTGTTATGTCGTAGATTGTTAGGTGAATTTTTGTTACCATCGTCAAATATTTTACCTCGCACATATCGAGGTTTGCATGCCATTATGAAAGACATTGGAATGGATTATCAAAATATAGGTGCATCTCCTAATGACCATATTATATATTATGGATGACATGCTGTTATTGGATAAATCCGTAAGTGCAGACACAAGATCTCCCTAGATCCACCTGGATCTAGAACAAAGCAAGAAAAAATAATACTCTTTCCCTAGATTTCGACTATTGAATGAGCTAGGAGGCAAGAATCATGAACATACCTTATGATCGCTTCCTTTGGTCTTTGTTGTTCCAGCTTCGCTCCAATGCTCTTGTTCCGTCAAGACCACAACAATACAAACCAATCGAAGTGAAGACAACTCAACATATTCAACAATCAATCTAAGTATATGATCAAGGAGTTATATAATAAAGTAGACTTAGCTTTATGGGAAAGAGACATATTACTGTATCATATTGATGGAAAACAAAGTTTACAACCTAAGCCTTGATGTTGCAAACCTCCTTTCGATGGCCCTTGTCTCTGACACACACACTTTCTCACTTGTATGAAGAAGATCAACCACTTTTGATAAACTTGCTAGAGTTCCTAGCTGCTGTAGCTTCAGTCCTTCACACAGTCTTTCACTAATTCTCCAATAAATATCTTGCTAGTTTGATTCTAACCTTTTCCATGAGAATCCCCTCAATATATAGGAGAGAATGGATTAGTTACTTGGATAAGAATGATCCCAAAATATCAGGGAATCCAGTATTAGGATAACCATTCGAATGCCATCTCATCCTTCTAGAAGATTCCCTTATAGAACCTTCGAGAATTCATCTTTTTCCATTCTTCAGAAAGAGTTCGCACCCTAGCAGTTAGACACAATGCGAAATTCTCGCACCCTGGCTTAAGGTAGCCTACAAGAATCTGCATTCTCGCAGGAAAATGTATTGGAATCCTACGGACCTTCCTAAAAAATGTGATTTCTGGAAAGAGATGAAGGTAACTTTTTCCAGGAGAAAGTTCTAATGAAGAGCCTGAGTACACCATCATCAATACATCATCATGACGATCAAAATTATGGCCAGTTGAGTCACCAATTTTTTTATTGTATAAATCCGTAAGTGCGGACACAAACCGATCTCCCTAGATCCACCTAGATCTAGAACAAAGCAAGACATAATAATACTCTTTCCCTAGATTTCGACTATTGAATGAGCTAGGAGGCAAGAATCATGAACATACCTTATAATCACTTCCTTTGGTCTTTGTTGTTCCAGCTTCGCTGCAATGCTCTTGTGCCGTCAAGAGCATAACAATACAAACCAATCGAAGTGAAGACAACTCAACATATTCAACAATCAATCTAAGTATATGATCAAGGAGTTATACAATAAAGTAGACTTAGCTTTATGGGAAAGAGACATATTACTGTATCATATTGATGGAAAGAAAAGTTTACAACCTGAGCCTTGATGTTGCAAACCTCCTTTCGATGGCCCTTGGCTCTGACACACACACTTTCTCACTTGTATGAAGAAGATCAACCACTTTTGATAAACTTGCTGGAGTTCCTAGTTGTTGTAGCTTCAGTCCTTCACACAGTCTTTCACTAATTCTCCAATAAATCTCTTGCTAGTTTGATTCTAACATTTTCCATGAGAATCTCCTCAATATATAGGAGAGAATGGATTAGTTACTTGGATAAGAATGATCCCAAAATATCAGGGAATCCAGTATTAGGATAACCATTCGAATGCCATCTCATCCTTCTAGAAGATTCCTTCTAGAACCTTCGAGAATTCATCTTTTTCCATTCTTCAGAAAGATTTCGCACCCTAGTAGTTAGACACAGTGCGAACTTCTCACACCCTGGCTTAAGGCAGCCTGCGAGAATCATGCATTCTCACAGGCAAATGTATTGGCAGCCTATGAACCTTCCTAAAAAATGTGATTTCTGGAAAGAGATGAAGGTAACTTTTTCCAGGAGAAAGTTCTAATGAAGAGCTTGAGTACACCATCATCAATACATCATCACGAAGACCAAAATTATGGGTAACACATGCTTCAAAAATAGAATGTACGCAATGTCTTATCAGTAGATATCGAACCCATCAAGTAACAAAAAGGGTGTCTCGAAAGGTTCTTCATCATATTCCCATAATTCCATGTTTGCAGCGATTGTTCAGGTGTGAAAGCATAACACAATTTATGGATTACCATGCACGTAACATAAGTGGAGATGATGTTCTTCGAATTCCTACCGATGGTTTTGCATTTAGGGAAATTGAGGAAAAATGGGCAGATTTCAAAGATTAACCTCATAATGTTAGGCTTTCATTGGAAGCTGACGGTGTTAATCCATTTAGAGATATTATGTCTATTTACTCAGTGTGGCCTATTTTTGTTATCAACAATAACATTCCTCCTTGGATTTCAATAAAGAGGGAGCACATAATGTTGACAATGATTGTTCTAGGTATTTTTTTACATCAATTTTTTGAATGTAACATTTTCATTTGTTTCAATTTTTGCATAATATCTTTTGTTTATTTATTTACTTATATATATTACATGATATCATTCCTATAGTAATTATGTGTAATTTCAAACAATTAGGTAAGTACCA
>ML804026.1:274220-301725 GCA_009831015.1 Picea engelmannii
GTATGACATATGTAAACCAATCGGGGAGAAGAAATTTAAATTCCGTGGAATACTTTTATGGACAATTCATGATGCCCCTGGACTAACACATTTTTGTGGTATGTAGCATTCTAATATTTCTCTTTAATACTATATAATTTTTTGATGTTATCATGGTGTATGTTTAATTTTTAAATAATCTCATTGTATAATTGACATTAATCCATTTGTTGCAGGTATTCAAACAAAGGGTAAATTTGTATGTCTAGTTTGTGGCCCTAAGATGAAGTATCGTCATTCAAAAAGTTTAGGAAAGATGGTGTTTGATGAGTATAGGCACCTTCTTCCTAAGAACCATAGGTATCATACTACTGAAAAACATCGTTTCAATGGGAAATAAGAGAATGTTTTAAAACCACGAAGAATGACACCTCACCTATGGAGGTTGGAATATAATAGAAATCGTCAAGGTACTGAATTTCATAATGTATCATAGATCATGTAATGTTTTGAATCCTTATTTTAATCATTGAATTTATTTTACCGTATTTGATAATTATTTTTGTGATTTCTTTTATGCTTCATGAAGGTCGCAATAATCATGAAGGTATTAATAATGGGCTTCCACGAGGAATGAAATGTTATCCCGCTCAATTCATGAGGTTTCCCTACTATGAGGAGCTAAAAATATCTCATTTGTTTGATACAATGCATATCGGGAAGAATGTGACTGAAACATTATGGCGAATCATAGATGGTAGGAGGGACAAAGAAAAAATTATCAAAATTTGTACTGACATTCAGGAAGCCAATCATGCAATGCAAAGTGTGATCCGATATTCAAATAGATCAGATGAAGCACTAGACCGGAATAAACTTCCATGTTTATTAATAGAGGAACAAAGCAATGATGTAAAAGAGGTCATTCAAAGAATTAAATTTCCCACGGGTTTTGCTTCAAACATAAATAATATCTTTATGAAGAAAGTTGAATTTGGTGGGGTAAAAATACATGATTGGAATACCTTCATTAAGGTAATAATTTTTGTATACATATTTATATATATTGACCTTATACATCTTTTTTTTTTTTTTTCTTGTCTAGTTTGGTCGAAACAAATAACAATTCATTTTTTTTGTTATAGTATGTTCTAACGCTATCTCTCCCAAATGACTTTGACAACAACGTCAAACAAGTTATATACGATCTTGGAAAATACATGAGGTAAGTAGTTGTGATTTATATGCAAAATGTTCTTTCAAATTATTGTTATACTTAATGACATGTGTTTTACTTGTAATGCAATATATTATATTATGTTATGTTGAAACATGTTATTTTCTTGTGTCATGATCTCATGTAGATGGTTGTCATTGAAATAAATCCATGAAGATGATATAAAGTATTGGAAGAGAGAAATTTATTGTCTAATGTGTGAATTGCAAAAGTATATACCTCCAACATTTTTCAATGCACAAGAACACTACCTCATACAACGAGTTGAGGAGATTTAAATTTGTGGACCTGTTCACACAAGGTCAATGTCGATGGTGGAGAGGCACTTGAAATCAATGAAGGAATTGGTTAGACAAAGAGCACATCTTGAGGGTTGTATGGTGGAGGGATGTATGGTATATCGATAGATGGTGTATATTAGTCAGTATCTTCCTAAATTTGCAACACCAACTATGCATGCAATGGATCGCATTTGGGATGTGAACTCCATCAAAAAATTTGAAGATCAAGAGCATTTGTTGGCGCAAGGTAGAATGAAAAAAATGAGAGGTAATATATTAATAATTGTGAAAATTTATATTAATAATACATATAAAGTTTCATTTTTTGTGTATATGATCATACTCATTAATATATTAATAAAATTTATTTCATAAATTATAATACCTGCATATTGGACATTATAACTAATATTTAATATTGGTGAATTATGTTTTTTTGATTCAGTTGCTTAAGAGTGGGATGCACTGCATTTATACATTGCAAATAATCTTGACTGGATGAATGTATGAATTGAAAGATGTAAACAACATAATGGAGGTAGGTTATCATGACAACGATTGTCTGAATTGGTTAGAGAAGCTCGTCGTAATGAATATGCCAATGTTACGCAGAGGGAAATTGATTTAGCATATGGTTTGAAAGATGGACAGGTAAGAAAATTCACCCATTTTATTCAGTTATTTTATATTATATTAATGTGACTACATGTGTACTGTATTTTTCAAATACTTTTGAAGTTATATAAATTTATGTTAATTTATTAATTAACAATGCATCTTTTACATATCTGACATATTGCAATTGAAACACCACAAGGCCATGTGGTGCAATGGTCGTAAATTTCGCATCAAACAATTGGATGAAACCAGGAAAACTTCTGATGGTGGGATAAATGCAGTATTCTAGGTCACTAATGTTTCCTCTAAGAGTGATAGACATCGCTGAGAATATGAAAATAGATACTATGGGTATTTAAATGATATACTTTAGTGTGACTTTAATTCCTTCAAATTAGTTATGTTCGATGTCAAATGGTATAGGTTATGAATGCATGAACATGATGAGGAAATAATTGTTATTCAACATGCCAACAGATTTCCAATGATTGAAACAATAGTGTTTGAAAGAGGACATGATCGCTATGTTTTTCCAAGCCAATGTGAACATGTGTTTTACTAAAATTTTCCAGGTGAAAGGGATTGGTCATTTGTTGTTAGATATGATCCAAGAGGAAGGACAATTAAGTATACTCATTTACAGGAAGAAGATGATATTGAAGATCAAGAAGATGATTCGACAGATCAGACAGAGACAAAAGATCATGGAGGGTCGACAGATGAAGAAGATGAAGAAGATCATGATCTAGGCGTAGGAGACAATATTGCAATTCTTGATGATGATGCCGATGAAAATATGCTAGAAAATGACATTGATGACAATGATGATATCATCAATCCTTTCAACATCATTTCAGAACTGGATGATGATACAGATGTCGAGTTCAATGAAGAAGATCAAGACAAATAATATGGATGATTACAAAGATGTTGAGGTTGGATTAGGTACGTGACTATATAATATTTTAATTTGTATGAATTATTCTCTTAAAATAATTTACTTATAATGTCATGGGTTAATTACATGTTTTTAAGTTTTAAGTGATGTTTTTATATTCTATGTTCCATGTTGTTTAATTATTATTTGAAACCTGAAAATAGTTTCCAATATACTAAAGTACGTTGTAGACTAAAAATATCATTTAGGAACACATAATTTCATGGACCTTCATTAACTTTTGTTTTTGTAGTTTCTATGCATGAATCTTAATAGGAAGTTGCTTTCGATTATTTTCTATTTTATAGATTGGGTTTTGGGGATCAATTGAGAGTGATGTGAGGGGGAGAGGAGGGGCCATATGAGCTTCCACCTTCATGTGGTTGGCCTTGTTCAGTAGAGGATAAATTATTCTTGAAACCAAGAGAAGCTCTTTCATTTTTATGCCATCATGATCGTATAATATTTCATCAATATTGTTGTCACAGTATTGCATGCATCAACGAAGTTTTGATGAATGTGTTTTTCATTTCTATAGAATTTTTTTTGAAACCCTAATTTTATTTCAAAGTACACAATTTGGTTGACACAAGTTTTAAGTTTTCGTTAGTCTTTCTTCATTTTTCTTTCAAGTTCTACATTAATGTATATATAATGTATCTGTGTCATAGTTGTGATGAAAAATCCCTCTTTTTCGTTGATTTCTTAATCAACACCATAAAAATACTAGAGATGGGCAACAGTGACATGTGAATGGGGACAACGTTGAAATTTTTTCAAACTGTATATGCATGCATTGAAATTTGACCCGGATAGACTATTCGCATGCCTTAACAACATGGGAGGGTTTCTAGACTTAAATTTCACTCACACACCCCCTTTCTTCCATCATCATATCATCATGGAGACCATAGATCCTATTTTTCATATGTTCTAGTAGATATGTTAATGATTCCAAATTTTATATTTGTATTTGACTCAAGGTCCATCTAGCTTGAAAAGTATCAAATTTTAATTTCAAGTTGATAAACCAAATATGAAATGAATCCAAGCATCATTTGATATCGTCACAAGAGAGACGGATGTAAATAATCTTGTGACGAATTAGCTATACTATCGATGAAAAAAGTTCGTTGATAGTATAGCTAATTCGTCGCAAGAATATTGTGTCTAATTTGAATGGTGTTACATGGTTTGCAAGGAGTGTAGGGATTATATTATGGAAAAATATAGTTTAGTCTATAAGAAAAATCTCTATGCCAAACCTCAAAATGGATAGTACCATATCTTGTTCATAAGACAAATATTCTTTGTATGTTTCCTTTGTGGTGCCTCAAGCCCTTGGTACACATGATGCCTGACAATGAAATGTAACAACTTGACTATTGAATGATAGTGTTATGTCACCCATGGTTAAGGAAATAACTTAAGGTTCTTAAGTCCTATTTTAATCTTCTTATAATTGAGATTCGTTACATAGTCCTTGAAAAAATACAAAAGAATTATGTAGCGGATATTAATTTGGTCTTCGTGTGGGACATTTTATGCCATTAGTATGTTTTGTAAAAAAATAATGGATCTTGGGGACTACACCATGGTCAAGTAACGAGGAACAAGGAATGAGGAATGAGGAACACAGAACAAGGAACAAGGAACAAGGAACGAAAATTGTACAAGGACTAGACACTGACAATAGTGACCTGTGAATGGGGCGAACGTTGACATTTTTTCAAACAGTTTCTGTATGCACTAAAATTTGTCATGGATAGACTATTTACATGACTTAACTATATGGGGGGGTTTCTGGACTCAAATTTTAATGACACACCCACTTTCTTCCATCATCAATTCATCATGTAAACCATAAACCCTAATTTTCTTTCAAAGTACACAATTTGGTTGACGCAAGTTTTAAGTTTTCGTCAGTCTTTCTTCATTTTTATTTCAGGTTCTACATTAATGTATATATAATGTATTCGTGTCATATTTTTTATGAAAAATCCCTCTTTTTCATTGATTGCTTAATCAACACCATAAAAATACTAGAGGTGGGCAACAATGACATGTGAATGGGGCCAACGTTGAAATTTTTTCAAATTGTATCTATATGCATTGAAATTTGACCTAGATAGACTATTCGCATGAATTAACGACATGGGAGGGTTTATGGACTCAAATTTCACTCACACACCCACTTTCTTCCATCATCATATCATCATGGAAACCATAAACCCTATTTTTCATATGTTCTAGTAGATATGTTAATGATTCCAAATTTCATATTTGTATTTGACTCAAGGTCGAGCTAGCTTGAAAAGTATACAATTTTATTTTCAAGTTGATAAAAAAAATATGAAATGAATCCAAGCATCATTTGATATCATCGCAAGAGAGACAAATGTAAATAATCTTGCGACGAATTAGCTATACTATCGATGAAAAAAGTTCATCGATAGTATATCTAATTCGTCGCAAGAATATTGTGTCTAATTTGAATGGTGTTACATGGTTTGGAAGAAGTGTAGGGATTATATTATGGTGAAATGTAGTGTATTCTATAAGAAAAATCTCTATTCCAAACCTCAAAATGGATAGTACCATATTTTGTTCATAAGACAAATGTTCTTTGTATGTTTCCTTTGTGGTGGCTCAATCCCTCAGTACACGTGATGTATGACAATGAAATGTAACAATTTGACTATTGAATGATAGTGTTATGTCACCCATGGTTAAGGAAATAAATTAAGGTTATTAGGTCCTATTTTAATCTTCTTAGAATTGAGATTCGTTACATAGTCCTTGAAAAAAGACAAAAGACTTATGTAGCAGATATTAATTTGGTCTTTGTGTGGGACATTTTATGCCATTAGTATGTTTTGTACAAAAAAAAATGGATATTGGAGACTACACCATTGTAAAGGAATGAGGAAAAAGGAACAAAGAACGATGAATGAGGAACACAGAACAAGGAACAAGGAACAAAAATTGTACTATGACTGGACACCGACAACACTAACTTGTGAATGGGGCCAACTTTGAAATTTTTTCAAACAGTTTCTGTATGCACTGAAATTTGACATGGATAGACTATTCACATGCCTTAAATATATGGGAGGGTTTCTGGACTCAAATTTCACTCACACACCCACTTTCTTCCATCATCAATTCATCATGTAAACCATAAACCCTAATTTTCTTTCAAAGTACACAATTTGGTTGACGCAAGTTTTAAGTTTTCGTTAGTATTTCTTAATTTTTCTTTCAAGTTCTACATTAATGTATATACAATGTATCTGTGTCATAGTTTTGATAAAAATCCCTCTTTTTCGTTGATTTCTTAATCGACATGATAAAAATACTAGAGGCGGGCAACATTGACATGTGAATGGGGCAACGTTGAAATTTTTTAAAATTGTTTCTGTGTGCATTGAAATTTGACATGGATAGACTATTCACATGCCGTAATGATATGGGAGGGTTTCTGGAATATTCCCATCAAAATTCAAAGGCATAAAGAAGGACATCACGATGTAAAGGGTTTTTTTCTTTTATGTAAAGGGTTTTTACCCATTTTTGTAGTATAAATAGATGTTGTTAAGATGTATGAGGATATCGTATCATTAGCAGATAGATCCTAGTGAGATTATTCATGAGTAGATTTTGAGTTAGTTTTGGAGACAGATGATTATCCATAAAAGTCCCCTATAGGTTTTTATCCAAAGGTCATATATTGAATCCTAAATTAACAAGATTCGTGTAGTGGCTATGTCCCTATAGCAGTGTAATAGAAAAAATATCTAACACAATAAGAAAGTGATTAGTATATGGTAATTGCAATCGATGGGTTTGTGATGAAAGCATCGGAATCGATGGGTTTGTTCTTGAAATTTGTTATAAAAAATATGCATAGAAAAAATTGTCCATAAACTAAATTTAATATTGTTGAAATGTCCAATATGGTTTTTTTAAGTGAGATTGGCCATGGGCAATTATAGTAATTTTTTTTGTATGTATCATTTTATGACAAAGTAAAATATTGCATCATTTAAACAAAATATGGTTTATGAACAAAAATCCAAAAACAACAACATTGAATAAAGACCAAAGCTAGCATTCGTATTATCAGTATTCACCTTAAATTGTTTTTATTCAGATTTTTAAATTAAGCGATAAGCTAAAAGAAGAATCCATGTGATGGTGTAGTGAAAATGATGAGTAGAATACAAGCTCAAAATAATTGCACCATGTAATATTATGAATATAATTTAATTCATCAATGAGAAAGATTCGTTGTTATAGTATTTTTTTTGTACATGATGCAATATGCACATTCTCTACATTGAATTACATCACCAAATTTTAGTGAATCCTTAGTTCTACAATGTGCACTATCATAAAGTGTAAGAATAATTCCTAATTTAGAAAAAACAAAATGCAATTAGTGAAATTACTTGTCCCGATACATATAATGTTTGCAAATAATAATATAACAAACATGTTCAATAATAAAAACTAATCAAGTTTTTATCAATCTATCTAAATGCTAGGGAAATAAAGATTCCTTCACAAACTTAACTTGTACGCTCAGGCACTTAAATTCTACCTGAAATACTCAAATCAAAATGCAGTATAGTTTTGAAACTGTTATGACCCTATGTTTCATAGGAATCATACAAATGACTAAGATTTTACCTTCAAAAATGTTGTGTGGTAAATCATGTGGCATCCTGCCCATGATTTACAAGGAGAATAAATATATGAGCAGTTGAAGGTTTTGAGACAGTGTGATTGTGATCTTGGTTTCAAAGATTCATTTGCAACCTTACTAGATGGTTTGAATTCTTGAGTGTAAAAGTGTCCAAGAAATAGTTTTCGGCAGCTAAGGGTCAAATTATCATGTGCTGTAAGCTGTCGAAAGTTCCCAGTTTTGGCAACTAAAAAGGCAGGCACAACTCTCAGTTAGTTGCAAAAAGTGCAGAGTCTACTAATGATTAGACTATCCCATCAGACTCTCAAAGCATCGGTAGTACACACACCATCATCATCTTAAATGCTGTCGAAATCACCTCCAGATATGATTTTCTTAGTCTCAATAATTTATTTTGGTTTGTATTCATTATTTGATGAAGGATTTGAAACCCTAAGGTGTCTATTCAAAACCCTGCCAGCATCAACAGTCATTACCATTATCTCCTCATGAGAGAAACCATCATTGTCTAAGTTGGTTTTAAATAAGCATTGTGATCTAAGTTTCTTGTCTGCCAAGTGTTCATTTCAAAGGTTTCCATTCAAACCACTAGTTTACCTCACACATTTTCCTCATATGGCTTCCATTTCACCCTACATCAACATTGATCTTCCACTCCAGCCTGATTTTGTTGTTTGCAGGAATTAACATTTGTTGCAGATGGCTAGTGGAGGAAATTTTCTTAGGAAGGAGCTGGATGATGTCTTATATCTGGAATCTCATCCTGAGATTTGCCAAATGTTCAAAGAAGCAAGTTGCTATAGATATTGTGAGAAATTGAAGGGTTATCACCAGGGTGTTGCTAAATCCTTTGCTCAAAGCTTTGATCTTTTCCTCATAAATGAATGAAGAAACTGGTGAGGGTAAAGTAACCTTGGGTCCAAGGATAATGGAAATTGATGAGGTCAGTGTTGCAGCAACAATATAGATGCCTGTGCAAGGTGAGAGATGGTTTAAAGAAACCGTCACTAAGGATATTGAGTTCAGGTTTTACCTTAAGCCTGAATTTCAAAGAAATATTTAGAAAAAGGATGTTCCCAAGTCTTACCTAGAGGAGAAATGGAAGCATTTTCTTAAGGAAATTCAAGTGTACATCGCTTGTGAAGGTCGGTATGGTAGATTCATGCTCTATCACTTTAAACTAATGAATCATTTTACAAGTAAGTATCCTCTGAATTTTCCCTACTACCTTCATAGAAGCTTGACCAAGATGTCATACCAAGTTCAAGCTAAGCCTGATAAGGTACACAACAAGATTTTCCATCATGGCCTCATCAAGATTATAGTGATGAAGGAACTCTAGAGAAGAGAGAAGGCATGGGACTGTCTCCTGTTTTGGGGAGAATTTGAGCAAGAGATCCATCCTAAGGGTAAGAAGACACCTACAAAGAAGTCATATACACCAAAGAGAAGAAAGAGAAAGAGAAGGGCTCTGTCACCAGTTCAGACAGAAGAGCCAACTCATTCATCCAGGCTCAAGGAGGAAAAAAATAAGCTTGATTTTGATCAAGGAATTGAGGGCCAAAGCAGTATTGTTGATAGGAACATTTTGAATTTGCCATATTCATATTCTGAGTCTGAAACACCTATGGATGAGAGAGAGAAAACTAAAGTTGAAGCTCCAGATCTCGATATGCCTGAAACATCAGCAAGCAAGGTCAACAAATCATTAAAGATTAAGAAGCTTAAATAAGAGATATTTGAGATGAAGTTTATTGATAGGGTTATTAAATCCAAAAACCAGAGTATAAAGAACACATCAAATGAGGTAAGAGATTGTTTTGAAAGGTTAGCTAAAATGCATGTAAAGGAGTAGAAGAGGAATAAGAAATTGCTCAAGGGGAATCATAAGCTACATAAAATGGTTAGATGCTTAAGGATCAGACTAATGTTTAAATATCCTAATCCAAGAGCACATCCTGATTTAGAATCTCTAACAGAAGTTGCTTTGAACCTCAATGAACATCCTAAAGAGTAGACGGATCGAAGGAATTCCATTTTTGCAATTTTGGAAACGATTTCAAAGACCTGCAATTTCGGAAGCTTACCCAGGTTTTGAAAAGGCGTCGTTAGCTTCCAAATCCCAAGACTTTCAACAACTTATTCTACTCTGTTTCAGGCACGTAAGCTACCAAAAGTGCAGACACAAGTAGAATGTTAGTCTTTTTTCCCAAATCAAATATTTTTTCTGCCAAATCATTTGAGGAAGGTTTCAAATGAATTATAACTTTAAAATGGATAAATATCATCCTCTATTTCAGGGTTTAGTGGCTAATACAAAGGATAAAAGGCTAAAAAATTATACTATTTTTGGTTGAAGATTTTCCCAGGTGCCAGAAAAGGATCTCGAGTTGCCCTATCATCACCCAAAAGACTGTGCAAATGTCAAAGACTATATTTTTGATAGGGATTCAATCACTTACGAATAGGATCTATCTCCAAGAATTTTGTAATAGGATAGATTTTATAAACACTTGTAATTTTCAAATCCATCATTTGAGGATATGAAATTGTTTTGTAAATATTATAAAAGCCCATAGAGGCCACAATCCAAAGCGTTGATCAATTTAGACTGGAATGGAAGGATGGCATGGAAATGTCCCCATCCACTGTAAAATTTCCAAAGGTTGTAAGTGACTGTTATGGATGAATATAAAGACATTTTGTTTCGAGATTCTTGTGTCATGATCATGTCGTGAAGTTCTTTCTTGATGCAATGTATCATGTGCACTATATGTGTGTGTGTGTGTGTGTGAGAGAGAGAGAGAGAGAGAGAGAGACCTATTAAATCTAAGCTCTATCCCAAGAGAGGGAGAGAACAACAGCTACAACCATAAGCATTTATTTGAATGTAGTGTCCATATAATCTTTGTGGCATATGATATCATAAATTGTGATTTCACCATAATTATTTTTAGGAAAGCTAACCTCAAACCGACCCATTTTCTCTCAATCTTAGCCAATTTCTCATTGTATATCACTACATGCATCTCCTCTGACCTTTTAACATGCATATTCTAGCTCACTCAATCCCAACCTATTCAATCTGACTATAATTTGATATGTATTATGTCATGTTTCTAATTTTCTATATTGTATGTTGAATGGATAATTTCCCTATGTTTTGTTATTTGAGTAACAAGTTATTATGCACACATGCATAGGACTTGACGGACAAACATATTTGGGTAACAATATCTTATGTGTGCATGCATAGGACTTGATAGGAAGGTAGGAGTCTTATAAAATGCCATCAAGCATATAGTTCCTAGGTGAAAGTACAGTGTGTTGGTTCATTGGTTATAATGTGGTTTTGGTCTAGAAAAAGTGAGTGATGGACCATTGAGTGTCTTTCTATCCATTAGGTCTCTAAACACCTATCAAATTGGTAGAAAGTCACCCCATTTTCCATCTCAACAATAATAGTTACGAGTGATTGTTATTCTATGTAGATATGTCTTTCACTTATGTCCACCAGTAGGGAAATACTCTACACATTTATCATATTTTACTCCACCATCAAGCCAAGGACGCAATGGCTCCTCCTCCACCCTATTTAATAATAGCACTTTCACAATATTTCTTCAGAATCCATTGGGCAATTTGAGTCTGAATTTCCCTGGATACCTACTAAGACTAATATAAGGGAGTGTGATCTTCATGTTACTAATTTATTTTCACCAATAGACGATTTGGTGTGGAGGATCATCAACTCAACTCATGTGTGATGATGATTTCTTGGATGCTTGATGAAGTTAATTTCTGTCTAGTTTGGACAATTAAAAATTATAATTACACCTAGTCCTTACACCATACACACATGAAGTAAAAAGGCATAAAATAATTGAAAGTTCAACAAGCAAGAGGGTACAAGGTTCAAGAATCATCTTCAAAAACATCACATTATTGATTGTGTCATTTAGTGTCATTGAACTTTAATCCATTGGAATGAAATTAAATCGTAAATCCATTGAGAACAATTTTCTTTGAGTCAATAGTTTATCGAGTCATTGAATTGTACAAATTAAAAAATAAGTTTGATTCATTAAAATGAATCATTGAATTATAAAAAGGGTGGATTTACAAACCCTTTCAAAGTTAATAAGGTGTTTTTAAATTCAAACATCAATTGAGATCAATACCTGCTTAAAATTGAATAAGGAGGTCATTGTCTTTTCACAATAGTCTTCAAGTGAGATACATCAAAGTCAAATCATTATGTAATAACTATTTTTGTTGCATTATCAATAGCACCTAACACCCTAATGTTGTTGGTGACAAGTTCAATAAAGTGAGACATAAAGTAAGCCAACATGACACAATTGAATATCTAAAAATGGGTAAATGAGGAAAACATTTGCAAAATGTCAATCAAGAAATTAATCAGTTACATGACTCTTTATATGATTCTATCCAACAATTTGAAAGGTTATAGAAACAAAATGTGATAATGATGGATCAATTAATAAAATAAAACATTCATGAATGTATGGAATCAAACATGTGAAGCATTATTTTTGCAAAATAATTGTAAGACCGTGTGAAGAATTGAAATTCAACAAGAACAAAAAAGGTTTAGGATATGGAAGATACCTCAACTTTCATATTCTAGACTAGTCCAAATCAATTGAATGGGAAATATGGGGAGCATAAGTAATCAATGAATAAATCCTTTGAGGATAGTGCTATCTAGTGAAAAATACATTAAAAGAAGAGAAGAGACAAGGCTAGGTATGGTGAATTGAAGGTTTTGAATAGATTCCATTCAAATTTATATATCAATAAATTTTATGATCCTTTCTAATCCATCACAATAGGAAAATCATCTAGGATTTTATTATAGTCCATTCCAAATCCTTGATGAGTAAATGATGATTATTTTGATCGAATACAATTACAATGATGATGAAATCAGAGAGGGAAATGGTTCACAAATTTTCCAAGAGGAGGTTCCTCTGTTTCAATCTCTTCTTGAAAAATTATACATCCCTCAAACAATTCATGAGCATTTATTGTAGTTCATTTTCATACATGATAATTTATGAGTCCAACACCCTTACATAAACTTGGAAATGCATCACAACACTCCTAAACACATTCAAGTGCCATGGCAAAAATGACCTAGAATTCTTTGAAGGTAAGCTATCTAACCAAACTATTCATTATCAATTATACAAAATTATTAAATAATATTTAGAATAAAAAACTAATGAAAGAAAATGTCAATTACTTCTATCTTTATTAAAATCTAGGATTCGTGTTATAATTAGGAAACTTTTAGTCATACAAATGATTACAAATTTAGAAATAAGTAATCATATTGTTAAAATCCTTTCTTTTTACACAATTGGTATGAAAAAACATTTGAAATATTGTGATGCAACCCATCATGTATTTTAAGAAATAGA
Organism: Picea engelmannii; assembly: GCA_009831015.1. NCBI lineage: Eukaryota > Viridiplantae > Streptophyta > Pinopsida > Pinales > Pinaceae > Picea > Picea engelmannii. The sequence continues at coordinate 287,428 of ML804026.1, forward strand.
TTTTAACAATATCACAAAAAAATTACAAATTTCATAACATGATGTGTACTAAGGAAAAAATAACAAACATGTTATGAAAAAACTATTTTTCAATTCAACAAAGATAGTAAGGGAAGATTATAATTTGTTCCAATAATGACTATTCTTCAATTCGACAAAGATAGTAAGGGAAGAGTATTAAAAAGAGGATTCATTCCAGTAATGACTTTTCTTCAATTCAATAAAGATAAAATGGCAAGCTCAAAAGACAAATAAAATATACAAAGGGATGTTAGAATATCAATAGGATAGTTTCATAACATACCATCAATGATGACAACAACCTTACTATCAAAAAGATAAATAAAATATACAAAGGGATGTTAGAATATTAATAGGATAGTTTCATAACATACCATCAATGGTGACAATAATCTTACTATCACAAAGGAAAATATAGACACGTCAAGCTCTTATCCAAGAAAATATGTCAATGTTTCTTATGTGCCAATTATTTCATCACATCGGTAGTAAGGGATGTGATTGTGAGGTTGATAGATCAAGACTACAATGTATTGGCATTATAGATCAAATATCTAAATCTTTTTGGGTTTTCCTAATATTACCATTTAGATTTTAATGAATATTTTTTATTGTTTCAACATAGTCAAACTTTCATTGAGAATGTGAGATACCATACTCTTTAGATGGTGGTTCATGAGCTAGAGAAGGTTTAGTTAGGGCTTTAGGCCATTGTTTCGAACTTGTCATGTTTATGCCTCTACACCCATTTTCAATGTACAAAACCTAATCATGATTTCTATATCCCTCTTAATGTCCAAATTTTTGTTATGTTGGTTTGAGGACTTGTTCAAGTCTCCTGATCAGCTTCAGAATCTTCAAAAATATTATAAGGCACTTGTTTTCATTCTTTGATGATAGCTAAGGTCTTGTGACCCATCCATGGTCTTGTGTGGTGACTTGAGGACTTGTTCATGGTGCTTGAGCTAGATATTATATGTTTGGGTCTTGAGTTGTTGTTTCCCTCCCTTGACCATGGTTAACGGATTAAGGCGTGTTTCCATACTACAACCATGGTCAAGGCCCCGAGACCCATATGTAGTATGAAAAATATATAAATGACACTCATGTCCAAATATTAGACCAAATACATTGAAGTGAGACCTCGTGTCATGAATCTTTTTGTGGTTCTATATAAATAATTCAGAACCTAGATGTCATATTCTAGGGACCAATGGCCATGCACAAGGCTACAAATTAACCAAAAAACATCCTAATGGTGTCATTATCCAACTCTGAATTTGTCTTGTTGATTTTTTATTTCTAATTACACAATCTTGTTTTGCATGGCTTGATTTTTTTGTTGAAGTGTCCCTTTATTTGTTTATAAAATAATAGAATATTATTATCATTCTTATATATATATATATATATATATCAATTATATATATTATATAAATAATATATAATTGATATATATTAAAAACATTGAATATATATATATATATATATATATATATATATATATATATATATATATATATACAAATTTCAAACAAAATAACAAAGAAAAGAACAAATTTCAAATTACATAATGAGCCTGCACCCATTCAAATGAAACAACAACACTATAACATCATTCACTGCTGATCTAGTCGCATCCATCTACTAGCAGAGAGAAACCCCCAAAACCCCTTCATTCCCATCTACTAGAAGAGCGAAACCCCTCGAAACCCCACCATTTGAGCTCATCAAGAGGGAGGCCAAGAGTGAGAGGGAGGAGAGAACCCCCGTGCAATGGAGATAAACCCATGAAACCATGCCATTTGAGCCCGTGAGAGGGAGGAGAGTGATATGGAGGAGAGAACCCCCATGTAGTGGAGACCTACATATTGCATACACCTATTTATAGGGAATACACTCAATCATCGAGAGGGAGGAGAGAATCCCCCATGCAATGGAGATAAGGAGGCCCTACACCACAACAAAATTTGGTAGTCCAACCCAGCAAGGAGACAAGGAGGCCCTACACCATAATGCAAGCAATAGAGGAGACCCGAACACCCTTAGAAGAGACATAGACGCTCAAGGGATCACCAACAATGACAAAAAAATCAGTATGTTTCTTCATTTGCATCAACCTATAGATATATTTCATTTTTTTTATAAAGAAAACATATTTCTGGTGTGACTAAAACATGTACAAGCTAGCGAGGATAGCAACAAGATGACTATGTAGCAACCATCCAACAATAATCAAATAATTTGTTGAGTTAACTCAAGAAGGATTATGTATTTTTGTGAATCCCTTTGCTAACCAAGACATTGGGCATAGTCACGAATATTAATCTCATCATACCATGGTTGAAGAAGGAGAAAAACAACTTGTGATCTTTGAGTTTCCCATTCAAGAAACTAATGAAGAAACAAGGATTAAAATACCATACAAGTTGATCCTCCTCCTCACCAAGTCTTATAAAGAATATTTTTAAGGATTCTTGTGAAGTCCTTCAATATTTACACACGATCCTCCCTAAGACCAAACTTTATCCAAGAGAGATATATTTATTTCCAACTACATGTTTAAATGGGTTCTTTTGAAATTTTCCTCAGAGTGTTGAAGCCTCTATGATCTATTTATTGAATGAGGGGAATACGTAAATTGAAGGATTCTATGATTCCTACCCACAATTCCAACCCTAATTGGACATTATCTCCCTTTCCAACATGCCATACCTGGAAATCTCCAATTAGGGGGAATGATGTGATAATTGGTTTTCAAATAACCGAGGAATTTTGGTATTTTTTAATAGAAATTATTACCTAGTCCTCCACTAAGTATGGAGCTATGTATTTATCCTTTATGACATGCACACATAATTTGGTACCTTGGAGGAGACTCCAAACATTTTTATCAACTAAATACTTTAAGAAAAAAAAGATATTCTTGAGACTCCATCCTTCTTGTGATTTGGGAATTGCTACTTTTTTCCAAGAGGCCAACACTATGCATTTTTTCTCACTCTCACTCAACGAAAGGAAATAGTATCACAACTACCTTATCCACTCTAAGAATGTTAAGCCCAAGAATATTAACTTAGGGAACAAGTCCTAAGAATTTTCACTTAGGGAACAAGTCCCTTGTTTCCTTCCCTTGAGCTTGGTTAGACCTTGAGACCCATCCTTGGTTCAAAACTAACTTATTCATGGTTCCCAAATTCCACTTGGAGGTGAACGATATGTCCTAATAAAAAATGTAAAAAAGGACTCACAATCCCCTTCCAAGTGGACGCATGGCTCTTCAAGGTGAAGAAGGCTTCACAAGTGATGAATGTAACCCTAAAAAATGGACAACCTCCTCTAAATCAACTCTAATATGTCAAATATGAAGCCTACAAGGTGTAATCACCCTCCTTAAATCATTCCAATGTCCTCTCCAATTCAGTGTATGGTTGAACAAACCCACACATGCCAAATGAAACCTTCACGCAAACTCCAAGGTGGACATCTCATCAATTGATGAGACAAATGCCTCAAAATGAGTTAATAAGGTGAGATTTCATAAATTTGGAATATGCCAAAACATGAGAAGCTTTGGTTAACCAAGAATAGCCAAAAACAATTTTTATCAATGCTTTGGGAATCATGAATTACCTCGATAAATGTAAATTACATTGGGAAATGTGAAAATGCCCAAAAATATGAATGAAACTAATGCCATGCCCAAACTCAATAAGACATCATGAAACATCAAGTATTGAATCATCGATCAACAAATATGCCATGAAATCCTCTACCTCAACAAGATATGTGGAACCAAGTAGGTTTATAGGTGTACTAAGTGAACTATGACATTTTCATGGTATTTTTAAAATTTGGGTCATTTTGCAGTACTACACACATAGTAATCTATCAAGAAATTATTTCTTTGCTTAAAACCTCTTGCTCCTTCCCATAGCTAGTTTTCATAGAAGTTGAATTTCTTGCATTTCATTTTCCTCTTGCATGGTTTAAAGAGTCGAGTCAAAATGCCATCAGTTTCACGACCACTCGTTTGAGTAAAAACAACCAAAAATCAAGCTCTAATTAAAATTTATCTCAAAACTTTTCTAGGGCTCTTCAAACCCATCTTAGCTCAGGTGTAGAGATTTGGAATATGATTGTGAGAATAAATTTCCAAATATGCTAAAAAAACATAAAGCCTTGAGTTATGAAGTGAAATCCAGTTGCTATATCACTGACTTTGGGAAGCCCTTCTAACACAAGGGTCAATCATGAGGTCGCATTGGGGCCCTCAGAGTAATCAACCCTGCTTTGTTGGTCTTGGTGTCGAGTGTCAACTGTACCCCATCTTCTTTGGTATTGTAGGTGGTACCATAGAGGCCATAATATTTTAGACTTCCTACACAAGGTGACAACACAGGGAAGGTGGTGTTGTACCTGGGATCGACGTTGGCAAGACTCACTCAGACTTCTTGGATATTTGCCCAATTCTCGGTGAGGTAATTTGCACCAGGGAGTTAGTTTGTTAAGTAGGTTGTCAACGTAACTTTCCCACCTGCTGAAACTCAGCCCCTTCGCACATCAATTCTGTGATGTTGGATTCCATCACCAACTAGCGCTTCTTTGTGAGAAGGTTTGTTTACATGCTTGACTCCTAGATTAATTAGCGTGTGTTGTTTTTTCTCCTTAGTTTGCCTTAGGATTGAGTTTGTGTCTAATGGCATTAGTTTTGGGTTAATTCCTCATTTGAGCAATACACAATATGGATACAATTAAAAGAAAAGGTAATAAAGAGGTAACAAATAACTCATACCTAACTTACGTCTTATAATTCTCCAACATTGTTCTTTACACTTAGTGCAACAAACACCAAATGGAATGGTTTAAACAAGGTCAATGGAGAATGTTATTGGAAAATTCAAAATATTATCATAAACTCACATCTCACATATTTGTACATGCACCATAGATTCACAATATTTCATGAAGAGGTTGAGGATTTTATTCACATTTGGGAAATTTTTGTTTGAATTCAACTTTACAAAGAACTATTTAAGTGCCATTTAAGTAAATATCATATATGGTATTCACCTCAAATATAGTTTTTTTCAACATAAACCTTGTGTCTTCTAAGATACGTAGGGCTAGGAGTCCAAACACGTAGGACTATGAGTCCATATAAACCTCACTATAAACCTCAACAATCTTCGACATCTTCAATAGTCTTCTCGGTGATGACAAGGCAACTCGAGATCCTTTTTTGGAACCTGGGAAAATCTTCAACCAAAAATAGGATAAATTTTGAGCCTTTTATCCTTCATATTTTCCACTAAACCCTGAAAAAGAGGATGATATTTATCCATTTTAAAGTTATAATTCATTTAAAACCTTCCTTGAATGATTTGGCAGAAAAAACATTCGATATTGGCAAAAAGACTAACATTCTAACTGTGTCTTTGCTTTCGACAACTTACGTGCTTGAAACAGAGTAGGATAAGCTGCTGAAAGTCCTGGGATTCGACAACTAACAACGCTTTTTCAAATTCGGTTAAGCTGTCGAAATTGCAGGTCTTTGAAGTCATTTTCAAAATTGCAAAAAATGGAATTTCTTCGATTTGTCTACCCTTCAGGATCTTTGTTGAGGTTCACAACAACTTTTGCTAGAGATTCTAGATCAAGAAGTGTTTTTGGCTTAGGATATTTAAGCATTAGTTTGTGGCATTATTCACAATGCACATCCAATGAAAACATGACATGTGGACCAAGTGGTAACTAGAGCTAACTAATCCACCCATCTTCACCCCTTAATCCTTCTTCACATCTAATGAAAATTTGACATAGGGACTAGATGATGAGGTGGGAACAAGGATAGTTGAAATTTGACATTCTTCACATCCAATGGTGGCATGACACATTGACCAAGTAATGAGGTGGTAAATTAAGGTAACTGACAAGTAGCATTCTTCACATTCAACGACAACATGATGCATCCAATATAGTCATCAATTCTATCATCCTTGATATGGATTCTTCCTCACTTGATGGATCCAAAAATTCATCTAGAGCTTTGAAATTATTCTTCTTTATCCAATTTTCTTAAAATTTATATGGATTCATTAACATATTCTTTTTGTCTTGTCAAATATGAGTACATATTGTTTTCTTTCCTTCCAGGTTTTATTTGAGGGGTTTTTCACAAAAGTGCATCCTTCCCTTTTCTTGCTCCCAATATAGGTAAAACAATACCTTCTTAATATCCTCCTTATACTCCATGTTGATCACCTTGACCTCTTCTTATTTTACCATAGCCACCTCTTCTTATATAGTCACTGACCCCTCTTCACCCTGTGCAACCTAATTCTTGTCTATTGTTTGTATGTGATATATTTTCTAATATTTTGGCTTGTTTCTTTCATTGTCCTAACATTAAAATGTATTGTGGGTATTATCTTGACAAATGAAACACATTGTTTTCTTGGTATTTCTGAGATTGTGGGGACCATCTCAAGAGAGACCATCAATGGCCATAGGGATAGAGACCATCTTATTTAGAGAACACTAAAAACTACACAATTTGTACAACTCAAGAAAAAATCAATATGGCGGAAAACACAAAATTCTGTAACTTTACCATAACTTAAATATTTTTTTGTTACATGTTCTATACATATGAATTATTTGCATGATGTGATTATTATAGTCCTTGCTTTGCAAGGACTAAAAAGAGGATATGATGCATTTGAATAATGTTTTCTTAAAAAGAGGAGAGGATGGATTTTTGAATCGTGTTTTCTTTTGGTCCATTGAAGGGGGGCATGAATAGGAACCTAGATCATGTAAATGAATGTTGTATCTTACTTTGAAATCCTTATGTCCTTAATATGTCCAAAATCAAGAGGTATATCACATTAAATTAGGAGGTTGACCACTAATATTGGTAATTGCACCCTAGTCTAATTGTGCATCCAAAACTAAAGATATAAATTTTTTATTTAGAACTTTGAATATAGAAAACAAAGTTAATAAATTAGAACTAGGATGATGATGGAATACTAACTAACAACAAGTACACATGAAACTGAAGGGAAATGCGACTGCATCTAGTAGATATGATCAACAAACACAGACCAGAGGTGAAAAAGTCAGAATAAAATTTTGTAGACGCATGAAATTTTTTCTTGACGAAGGAGGATCATACTCCTATTATGATGAGAGCATAGGATACATAGAGGTTCCACTCAGGTATAAGAATCTGGTGAAACAATGGGTACCTAAGGAAGTACCTCCTATAGATGTTGACTTCATTGTCAACAATAGGACATATCTCATTGCACCATCCTCCCTGCATGGCTTGGGGCTATTTTCCATGGATGGAATAATTGTAAAATACAATACAGTAATTGGATTGATGGAATATGTCGGACCGTGTTACAATTATAATGATTGGATGCGGCTGGTCCGATACATACGAAGTATGCAGAGATATGCACTCGCCGCAAATTATATACAACTAATAAACAAGGATAAAAATAAGGGAGCAACTATCTATATTGATGGAAGGCCTACAACTTCTAGAAATATCGCAGGGTTTATAAACAACAGATGAACCGAGACAACAAACAAACAACCGAATTTCATATATGAGGGATGTGAAGAAAATTGGGTAGTCCTGTGAGCAATAAAAAAGATAGCTCCCGGGGAAGATCGTGGAAAAGGGCCAACTACAGAACATGTAAATGATTATCAATTTCCACTTTCATTTTACATTATTTTTATTATTTGCTTATATAATTTTATTGAAATAACATTGTTTTTGTTGAAATTATATGTAGTCCGTAGGCCATGTTGATCATGATTCCACTGATGAGGAGGGGTTTTATTCATCCGCTGATCCGATGGTCTGAATAAAAAAAAATATCATTAAAGCGAACAAGGAACTTGGTTGCTTCTTAGATCATCCAGATCAAACTCCCGACGTCAAAGCAAAGATCAAGCTCCTTATGTCACAACTTAACACATATAAGGTAATAACCATAATTTAAAGTATTTTTTTTAAATGTACTCATATGTTCAATTATGATACTTTGTTCTTTAACTTTTACATTATCTCATGAAAAAACAATTTTTTTTTATAAAGTCATTTTTGGAGCTTGTTCAGCTCAGTGTTGGTAGTAGTGGCGCTACAGAGACGCTATAGAGTCATGATGTGGGTGGTCTTACAACTGCTAGAGTAATATTTAATTCTTCATCTTCCATGCCTAATTTATATAGGAGCCATGACACACACCGCCAGACATCCACACCTTGATTAGAGTCTAGAGATGGTGGCAGAGATGAGGCTCATGGTGATTTTGTTGGCATGGTTGAATTTCTTGGAGCTAGCCGTGTGACAAGCACGGGGACCCTTTCATGCACATTTTTGGTCGATGATAATGGACTTCCATTAAAACAATCAAGACTCCCAGGTAGTTTTAATTCATATTTTAATCGTTTAATGTTGTCCTTTTCATACATAAATCATCTAGATTATTAATTTTAAATTAATGATCATATGTTTTTGTGTGTAGGAAACGACCTTTTTATAGGCACCTAGAGAGCAAGGCCTTGATAATTTTTGGGGAAACCTTACGCATGAGGTGGAATTGCCAGAATTCCAACCTCAAAAAGGAACTTATGGATTATCTTGAAGGCCTCTTTGGAGTAGACATGTTCAATAAAAAAGCGTTCACCTTTGCAGCGAGTGAATATTTAAAATATACGTGGGATGTTTATAGACGAAGTTTGGTAGGAAATCCTAGGTATGAGTTTCCTCACTCAATTCCAGAGAGAGAGTGGAAGGCGATCATTGATGACGCAAAAGAGAAGATTTTGAAAAAACCCAGAGAAAAAATAACTGGTACAGCAAGGTAAATTACAATATTTTGATTTCAATACTAGCATTATTTTTTCTTTAGATATAAATAAAAGTGTGGTTATATATAACATATTTGAAAATTTTGATGATAGGTTTTTGACACTTTGAAGGCAACCAAAGAAAGGATTTCCAAACATAGCCAACAAAAGATAGGCCAGGGCAGCTACTCGAGGTTACAGTCCCGAATCGTAAGTACCCAAACATCTTAAGAATATTATTTGTATCACCTTACAACTTTCAGGTAATTGCAACCAAAAACATTAAAAAACCATACCCTTATGCAATGTAGGGCGACGACTTTGGAGCTGAAAACATGGAGGAAGCCTCCAACTTGGTTACAAGTATGGTTATAAAGCTGTGGTTTATCATAGAAAAAGCGTGGGGTAGACCCCAAGATCCAATTTGTGGGATAAGGTAAATAAAAATCAATCCACATTAACCTTCCATTACTTATAAAATACGTAAATGTTTGATATCGTCCATAATTTAATGTCTTACTTTTTTTTAATTAGGGGAGAAACACTATCAATGAAACCATTTGATGAAAAAGCATCTCAAGCGAGGCAACGCGGAGGCAAAAGACAACTGGACAAGCACCCAACTGCAAATTTTGAAATTATCATGAAGTTAATGCGCCAATCTTAAATGAGATAATTAAGAAGGAGCGCACTTGTAAAATGTAAAAGGACCTTGAGAGATCCGCTCTCGTCCTTAGTAGATAGAAGGCATTTATAGTAATTAATGAAAGTAGATAGAATTGAATGTTAGATTAGACAGTTTTAGAGCGCAAGAGGGAAATGGGATATAGACACCCTCATTGTGTATTGTAACATAGGAGAGAATAGAAGAGAATGGAGAGCATAGAGCATAAAGAAGAGAAGCAGAGAGTTGTAGTGAGAATTCCATGTACAAAAGTTCTGGATTAATACAAAGAAGGTTTTGATTCAGACTCATGGTGTTCAAATATTCTCTGTGTATGCATCTTTGAATGCTTTGCTCATGATTGTTTTACTTTTTCTGTCATGCAATTGCTTTTATTCTATGTGTGAATGATTTCTTGTTAAATTTCTGAAATATGAGAGAGAGAGAGAGAGAGTAAGGTAAATGAATTTCAATTGTTTCTCTATCTGAGCAAGAGTTCCTGTAAGGAGTGCAGTTGAATTGTTCGCAAGGAGTGCGTTGACAAAGGGTTCATAGGTTTGTCTCTGAAAGATCAGACTAGATAGCTTTTGTTCTCATTTCTACAGAGGTGTAGTTAGGCACATGAGTCGTGCAAGGAGTGAGCAGACTGAGTAAAGTCTTAGAGTCACAGACCTGAGTAAAGTATTGAGAGACTGCTGCTGTAGGTGTGCATAGAGTCGAAGGAAGCATAGGAAGCTTGTGCACTGAAAACAATGAGAAAGCATTGCAAGTTGGGTCGTAGGTGATTGAGTGTCGTTGGATACCACTTTGGTAAGAAGTTGTAGACCTCCTTGAGAGAGGAAAGAATGGACGGTCGGAATTCTCTGTAGAGAATTCACAAAGTCCTGTGAGCCGTCAGATCTCACAGAGGAACTAGGGAGTTACAGTGAGTGCTTCTCGAGGAGTTTAAGCTCAGGAGGAGTAGAGCCATAGATCCAAGCCACAGGAGCCGTTGGATTTACCCGTGAACTTCTATTTTGGTTTTTCACGAGTGGAAGTCCCAAAATATTTGCAACAGGAATCACGAAATCACGAAACGCGAAGCCCCGAGGGGACAAAAGGACAGGTGGCACCTATCGACACAGAAGTCAAATTCTGTTGACCATTTCGGGGTTTCGTGGGGTAAAGACCCAAATTATTTGCATTAGGATTCATGATATCGTGAAGTCCGAAGTCCCGACAGAGTAAAGGGGTGCTGAAAGGTCAACCTTATGGATTCATTGACATTTCGGAAAATCAGGTTTCGGGGAATCACAGGAGCGAGTTGCTTGATATCGCGATTGTTGAAATCGTGATAAAGAGAAATCCGAAAGAGAAAGAGGAAAGGGTCAACGTTGACTGTTTTCGGGTTTTCGGAGACTAAGAAACAATACGCTTGACCACCGGATTCGCATAAGTGCGAAGCCCGATCTCCCAAAGTGTAAGGGGGAATTTATTGAAGTTGATTGTGGGTGAAGATTTCCCGAAAGGGAAATAGAGGAGCCATTTTCGAGAGCTCTTCGGGCCAGTATAAGGGAAAAGATCCTGTGTACGTAACCTTCCCACCCGTGGGTTGAAGAGGGTTGCATCACCATTAGTACTGGACAATAGAGCGTTGATAGTGAAACACAACCAGAAGATCATCATGCTCCCCAACAAGCCCGTCCCAGTGAGGTGTAGCCCCAAGATGTTCCTGTGACTAAGGCCCACGACGGTAAAATGTCTATATATTAATCATATACTTAATAATTCTGTACTTATAAATTTTGACATTTCAATGGCAGAGAATGTCATAGTTGATCCTCCTCGACATGAAGATCAGGTGAACAGGCCGACAACCATTCCAATGATGCCGATTAGAGAACTAGGTAAATAATTACATTGCAGAGTTTTTTTTTAATATTAATGAACTACTTCAATGATATTTAAAAATTGGCCATATAAATTTAATATTTTTTATTTTTGTAGGTGATGCCCCCTCACAGTATCATCCATGCTGTGGGTACAAGACCAGACATACTCATCCTGAAAGGACTAAAACAAAATCAGTCGTTGAAGAGCACGCAGAAAACGAAGACATGGAGATGGATGAATTACTTAAGACCTGGAAAGCACAAAAGAAGACTAAAAGAAATTCATGATGTCATGTAATAATTTTATAAGATAATTAAATGTACATTATATAGTTGAACATGTAACGATGCATATCATGCATTGACATTATGGGTACTTTTTCATCTGATAATATACACAAGGCTATTTCTATGGCTTGTATATATCTGTGAATGTAATTTTGTTATACACTTAATGATAATTTCAGCTTCTCTTATAAGACTTGGTGTCTACTTGGTGTCTACAATCTTATAAGACATGTGCATCATCTCAATATTCATGTCTACAATATATGGAGGGTTATTCAAGGTTTCAAAAATTTCTTCATATTTTCCTACTTTAATCTTCTCATGGTGATGTTAATCCATATAGAGGTTCATGATATAAAAAATCATTGTTATAATGTTTACATAAATTCAAATCTTCACTTTGTTGATTAGAGGGCACAATAATGGAAACAATGAGAGAGTTTTGGCCATATGTCAACTAATTAAACCCTTTAAAAAAACTTCATTGATGTGCAAGGGAGAACTGTGTCTATGATAAAACACCCAGTTTATCCCCCACATATATTCAATAAGGTGTGTGGGATAAACCCACCCTCAAAACAAAAAAAAAATCACTCCAAGTGAAGTTGTTGCATAACTCCAAACCATCTGCATCGTTGGAGTTTCCTTCACAATATTTTGTCCTCAATGATATTACAAGAAAATTCAATGGGTTGACCCAGTTTTGTGTTTACATTGTCCCTATTGATATTTGGATGGAGAAATTTTGTGGAGAGGTGAGTCAACCTTGGTATATTTTGGGCTTTCTACTGCATAGATATTACCTTACCTAGGTTCCAAACTTGAGAGTGAGATAGATTATTCTTGATACCCACTTGATGCTTGGCATATCCATTTTTTGGATGATGAACAAACACAAGGGAAGGTTTCCATATGTTGGTAAGCTCCTTGAAAGGTTGATTTGGATATATTATTTCCCCTAGCATCCACATCCCTTAGTTATCCAATAGGGTAGGCATGCATATGATCTTTGAGCAGTAGTTAGAATGACTTTTTTCCTTCCATTCATGTTTTCGTTTCTTTTGTGTGTTTACTTTCATGCATTGCCTAATTTTATTGATGCATTTGATTTTCCTTAGAATAATTTCTTACATGTGTTTTCCTGCTTTACTTTCATGTTTATATTTGGTGAAGTTTTTTTATTTGTGCCAAGTATTTTTTATTTCTAACTAGGGTGGTAGATTCACCCCAAATTTTGTTGCATTTTCCAACTTGTATGGTGTGTAGGTCATAGGTCTACAAATATTAAGGAGTTCTCATACATTCTCACACAGAGTGCATGTCCACGAGTAGGATCCAGATGTTACCCCATGAGGGGTGACACATTTTTCGATACGCTAGCAAGGGTTTCAAGTTGTTGCTTGCATGATGTGTCATGCTCATATTCCCTAGATCTAGATAGACTTTTTCTTGATCTCCAACAAAAACATGATCGTGCTAGCTCAACTATGGTGTAGCTCACTTTCATGCCAACTCCTCAGATGATAGATGCATTGTTGTACGGTATGGCATGGTTCCTATTTTCTTCGTTTGAAATTCCATGTATCAATACTTATTTGGAAATGATGATGTAACTTGTTATCTCATCATAAAGTGGTAAACACCTAATGATTTCCTAGTAGCATTTCATAACATTACATGGTTTTATGACTTTCCTTGTAGTACCTTGGGGAACGTGTTTTATGTTAGAAGTGTGTCATATCTTGGATTAACCTATACCATTGGGTTCTTAGGATAGATATCATTATCCATATCCCAACCATGCTAATCATTTTACAACTCCTGAGTGTTATTCATTCGATCCATATCAAAAATTGCATCTTGGTCATGTATGATTTCTCAAAGGTGAAAAGGAAAAGTCAAATTCATAAAGCCTGAGTCAATAATCCAATAAGGAAAAGAGGTGAAGACATAAATTCAAAATCCAAATATAAATCTTTAGCAATGCTCCCTCACTATGAGGCCAATGCCCCTAGTCTCTAGTTTGTCTATGAATATCTAAATAAAAGGAACTTGTTTGATAAAACAAACATTAAAAAAAAAATTCTTAAAGGGGTAGTAAGAAATAATGTTAAGGATGGTAACTCAATGTTAAGCTCTCTCTAGAAGGATATTATATGTAAAAATCCTAGCTAAATAAAGGTGGATGAAGAAATAAATGATTTATAAGACTTGTGCATGTCTAAGACTTTGAGGGTCATCACATGAACTCATTCCCCATTCCCTTTCATCATTATTAATTATTTTTTCCTATATTTCACCTAGGTGCTTAAGAAATATGTGGTGTCTTAGGAATTGATGCACGTATAATGGTCAATATTGTTCCCCTTTGTAAGACTTAGAAAAATATTAAAACAACCCCGTTTTTTATATTGTGCTAAGAGATGTCACCAGGTGATACCAATTAATGGCTTGCTAAGAGGCTAGACCCATCACTTCAAGTGGGTATTGTGCATTGGGATACATGTATTATGCCTCAAGATCCATGACATTGCATTGGGATCCATGATGCTACATTTGGATCCATGTACTCATATATGA
>ML804026.1:303917-319251 GCA_009831015.1 Picea engelmannii
ATATTGGCTCATTACCCCTTAATTGGGGCATATTAGATTAGTAATGTTATTTTATTTATGTCGTCTTTAGGCCATTAGTTGTAATTATACCTCCTAGTCTCCTATATATACCAAGGAGACATTTTCATTTTGAATCATCTTGTGCTTGAACATTTAAATGGGGTAAAAGGAGGTTGCCCCCTCGAAGAGGCTTATTGTCTGAAATTATCTCTTTTTCAAGGCGTTGAGTACTTTTTCTGAGGATTTTCTATGCTATATTGATATTTGGTTCTTAACATATGGTATCAGAGCTCAAGGTCTTGGGGTTTCACTACTACATCTGAGACACCTTGTAATTTTCACTATAACTTCTTTTCTACAATTTTTCAGAAGGAACGGCTTGGAAGATATTTAGTAGACGGATCAGGGTATGCTGGGTTCAAAATTCAGCTCCTGAGGCCTTATACTTTCGGAGATACAACCTGTACAAGATAGGGTTCTAGAATCGTATTGAACTGATTCATTGAGGAAATTTCGCTATAAAAACATTTCTGTAACATTTCAGACCCTGAGCTCCAGAGGCTATTTACAAAAATTAGTAAGGTATCTGTGGTAAAAAATTCAGCTTCTGGGTCATCATAAATTTGTAGATACACCCTGTGTAAGATAGGGTATCTAGTCTCAAGAAGGTGTTCCAGGTAAAACAATCATAACTTCTTCCTAGAGTATCCAAATTGTGTGGGACTAGTTTCATTGGATTGTGGACAGTCTTTAGTATTTCTGGTGTGAGTTTCAAAATTTTATATCAATTATTTTGTGTGGGGCACACTATACAAGTGAGATCTCCTGGAAAGGCCAAAAATCATCAAGTTGTGGGGAATTTACCATAAATTCCACTTGGCACATCCAATTTTGATTAGACATGTGGCATTGCAGAGAAGAAATATCATAGAAATACATAAAGGAAAGTTTCATACTTAGAAGGGCCGAAACTTGGGAGAAACAACAAAAGAAATATTGTCTAGCAGAACCACCTCAAAATCAAGGTTCAAAAGTGATACTTGGCCAACATGCCACCCAAAAAGGGAACTTCTACACCAAATAAGCCTCCAGAAAATCCTACTTGGACTCTTGATGAAGGTGAAGAAATGAATAGGGACATAAATGAACTACAAAATAAGACGGATTCAATGGAAGCTAAGTTGGATACTGAGATGGATTCAATGGAAGATAAGTTGATGGATTCAATGGAAGCTAAGTTGGATATTAAGATGGATTCAATGGAAGCTAAGTTGGATACTAAGATAGATGGTTTAAAAGGGGAGATCCTGGAAGTATTGAAAAATTTCGTAACAGAGAAGACACCTGAAAGTGAAAATGCATCCCATGAAATTCATGATGAGGACACAAGGAAGGTGAATCAAGAATGGAGAAACTCCAACTTTGGTTTGAAGACCAACCACATTCCTAAGATTGATATGAGGAAGTTTGATGGCAAGAACCCAATCACATGGATACTTCAGATGGAGCAATTCTTTCATCTCCATAATGTGCCACATACACAAAAGGTACGGATTTATTCTCTGTATTTAGAACCTAATCAATTTGTATGGTATCGATGGCTTTGTTCTCACAAATCACTTGTCACCATATCCATATCCATATCCATATCAAATATATATTGTTACATATATATCTTTTGGTTGACTCATTGAATTTTTCCTATGCCAAACATTCATCAAAATATGTTATTTTCACTATGTTAAGGGATTCTACAACTATAACTTGTATTTATTGGACAATACATCTTCTCTAGATGTCTTAGTTTAACCATAAAAAACCCAATTTAATGGAGCATTCTTCCTCCTAGTTTAATTCCCCTTGAATGTGAAAATAAGACCTTTAGATATTTCTTTCAACAAAAGGAATTCTCTATTCTAGCATACTTGAATTTTTGAATATAGATGAGGGCCTATTGAGATGAATTGATAGACTAACTATAAATATCTGAGGGTAACTCTTGATTGGATGTGACAGTCCATAATTGTACTCTTGAAATCAAAACTAGATGGTGCTTGATCACATGTAGAGCGATCTACCCATACCTTATTTACTTCAGAGAATTTCCCTTTGGGAAAATTTTTCAAGAATATAATGAAATTCATAGCCTATAATATTCTTCCAATACATGCCCCCTTTCTTCAAAAATAAAATATCATTTTTTTGCTTAATTTTTGTTTTTTTTTAAATAAATAGTTATCGTCGCAATTTCGACACACTATAGAAATCTTGCGACGATTTTGCTATACAAACCATGAAAGTGTTCATCTCAATTGCGATGAACCGTAGAAATCCTGTGACGATTTTGCTATACAAACCATGAAAGTGTTCATCTCAATTGCGATGAACCATAGAAATCCTGCGACGAATTCACTATAAAAATCACGACAATTTTCATCTCACTTGCGACAACCAGAACAAATCCCGCGGCGAATTTGCTATACAAATCATGAAAGTTTTTGTCTCAATTGCGACGATCAATACAAATTTTGTGATGAACGTGCTGTAAAAACCATGGAAATTGTATAGCGATTTCATCTCTATATACCCTGTGTTCTTCACAAACGCGATGAGCTCTTAAAAAGATGATTTGTCACAATATTTTCACTTACTTTGACTATATTGTTGAGTGTGGGGCGATTTCCCTATTGTGTCGCTCTTTCGACGAATTCTTTACTTAGTCGTTTTGGTGACGATATTTCTTTCTTTTTTCATAATTGTGACAACATCCCTACTGTCATCGCTTTTATGACGTTAATCAAGGTTCGTTGCACGTGCCACATCACATGAAATGATGTTTGGGAGACTCAAGATTCGTCACAATATCCACGACATAATGTCACAAGAGTGTCGAAATAGCCATCGCAAAATGACCCAAATTTGCTGGTGACTGCAGAAGACTGGGACATATTACTAAGGAATGTCCTGAGGTAGGCCCTATTTGTCTTTGTTGTAATATTTTTGGTCATGAGGTTGAGGATTGTCTAAGGATTATTGTTAAAGTTGAAGGAATGAACATAAGACAAGAAAACTATGGAAAAAGTCAAAAGACTAAGAGCATGTTAGAAATTTCTAAAGAGAAATGGCCAGAGGAAGTTCAGACTACGTTATTACAGTTGAAAGAAATAATGGATGTTCATAAAGATGTCAGTTTACAAGAAATCCTAAAAGAAAAACAATGTATAAGTGAAAGAATAGAAGACTTCGACATAGATTATGTCTTGGATGAAGAAACACAAGTCAATATTATGACAGAAGAAACTTGGGAAATTTTGGGAAAGCATACTGTGGTACCTTCGTTGGGAAGGATAGGATTTTTTAAGGGTAAAATGATGAATTTATGTGGAAGAGTAACTACTTTACCTATTATTGTTCATGGAACATCGACTAAAGAAGAGTTTGAAGTCATTAAGTTTGTTGGGGACAATGGCCCTTTTCCACTATTGTTAGGTAAGAATTGGAGTAAGAAGGATCATATTAGAAGAAAAGCAGAGGAAGAAGCTACAGAAAAGAAAAAGAAAGAATTAAGGGATTTCATAGCTAGGAAAATAGACCGACTAATAGAAGAATGAGAGGATAAGTCGAAGCAATAGAACAAAGTAACAACGCAGGAGGGACAAAAAGAAAAAGAATTAGCTATCAAGGTTGAAAGAATGAAAGAAGGCTTGAAGAACCTATCTATGCAAGAAAGAAGTAGGTCCACTTAGGAAGTGTTAAGAAAAGAGATATTAACTTCAGACCTTTTGAAGGCACCTCAACAGTGCGAAGCCACTGCGCTAGGGGAACATAAGAATAAAAATGGAAAGAAGATTCCATAAATAGTTAGAGAGACTCAGATCACAGGGAAGAAGGCAAGGAAGCTCAATAAAAATAAGGATAAGTTGGAAAAACTACAAGAAGATACAGAAACTAGATGGAAGACTTCACAGACTGGAACCTCGCAGAAGGCAGGTTCATAGGATTTGAACCTCGTTGGAACAACAGATCCGCTCAGAATGGGACTTCGACTCAATGAAGTTAGATGACCATTGGAGACGTCTCGACCATTAGAATGATTCTCCATAATAGTTAGAAAACACATTTATGGGACGATGGACTTCTTTTGGATGTTGAGACTGCGCCATAACGAACAATTTTACATTGATGGAAGCATTTCTTGGCCATTGGAAGATCCCTCACGATGCCCTGCTTATTTAACTCATTGGTCGCTACGATGGGACCCCTTTTTTCTACCCGTGATTGAATGAGATAAGCAAATAATTATCTGAGTGTCGAGCTATGCAGTCTGTCATTATCTGAAAGAAGACCCTTCCTATCCGTTTGTCTACCCTGCCTGTTTGATAAAAGAGAGAATGTCGGGTGAACCTAGTGAATTGGAGAAGTCTCTCAAGGAAGTCCTTAAGAAGATAATGACCAAAAGACCGATATTTGAAGGTGTTCAAGCATCGTCCATTAGGGGACTGTAGGATTCCCCTTCGACTGAACGTCATTCTGGCCGTGTCAACCCTGTAGTTGAAAATCAAAGTAAGAACTGCGGTGATCTAGCTAATGCGAAGCAGATCCCGTCGATCCTAACTGATTATATTACACCTTTGGTTGTCATTGTTAACCGCAACAATATCCCTTGGGATTTTGAGTATTCTATGTTCACCGCATACATTCCGAAAGGAATTCGCATAGTTGGGAGTCAATTAGGATAGATCCCATTGTTGAAGAAAAATGACTTCAACTTAGGAGAAAGGAAGAACTATTCTATGTTAGAACCCCACCACTACTTGACTAAGTCAACTAGAAAGAAAAATCACCTCATCTCATAGGCATGGATTAATGGGTTGGCACAGTCCACTGTGTTAAATGTGATGAAGATCACGCATTTTGGTCGCCAGCAGGAAGTTAACGCTTGCGGTAAACTCCTTATGTCATGATATCATGGCGGATACTTATGGCTTGATAGAAGGATTACTATGGATCCGAAACTGATCCACCAGATCACAGGTTTGAGTGTGAAGGGTCCCAACCCTTAGCATTTTTATCCAGGGAAGGCCTCAAAACGATATTTGGTGTAGTGCATCAAGGAATATTATGGAGAGGTAGAGAAAGGAAAGTGATGTTACAAGGTAGCCTCTATACAGGATGGCACAGTGCGCCTTGCTTATCAACTCCTAGATGGAAAACTAGTAAGGAAGAAACACCCCACATAGGTCACCGGGTTCATGGTGGACCTCGCAAGAAAGTGTGTGGAGGGAATGCAGATGAACTCGGTGAACTACCTCGTAAACGAGCTAGAGAAATATTTTCATGAAGCCTAGAACTTGGGATATGGATTCCATTACAATTGGATGATCATTTTGATCACATTTGTCTTTTGGAAAATGCCTGAAGGAGCCACCTTCCCAAAGATCGAACTTGCAGAGCCATTGGACGCTCGTTTTTCAACCCTGTGGTATACCAACGACATGATGAAGCAATGGGAGTCCAATGCCATGTTTTATGCACACTATCAGGAGTTTAAGGTGGCCATCAAATCATTCCCATGAATGAAACCGCGCACCCTGCACTAGTACCAACCTATTGTGAAGTTTTGCATTGATCCTCATTTTATATACATCATCATGCATAGAGATGAGAACCAGGAAGAATTACTGTCATACTACAAGATGATAGATGAAGACATGGAGCAAATCACAAAGGAATCACCAAAGGAATTTCTTGTACCTGTCACTAATGTAGAATTATCCGACACCGACACCATAGGAATCCTGATAGTAACATGAGTTGAGCATGTTAGACAGTCCAGTGGGATGAAGAAAAATAAAAAGCAGGAGGAAGTCTAGGATATAGAGAGTGATGAAGAGGAAAATGCTTCTGAAGATAAAATTTCTGACTTGCCAAGAGGAGGAGGAGACAAAGCATATGGAAAGGGAGGAGGAGATGAAGAAGAGAAAGGAGAAGGTGAAGCCACACCCCCTGAGGATCCCTATATTGGGAAAATGACACCACAAAAAAGGAAGGTTTCTCCAAAGAAATCCTCAACAAGTAATAATACATGCTCTAATAAACCCCAATTGGAAGCCACCCTCGTGGAGGACGACATCAATCTAGTCTGTGGAGCTATGGAATATTCATCGGAGGACATGTTGTAGAGATATGGAGAGAAGCAGGAGGAGCTATACATAAGAATTGAGATGGAATTGAAGGAAGTGCACCAAGCTATTAGCTTGGTCCACGCAGTACCCACTGTGTTGCTTGCACCTTCCTCGTCATAGACTACAAAATTGGGGGAGGAACCAACCCAATTGAGAAAGATTGTGGATGCAACAAAAGATCAACTTCAGAGAGTCCAAAAAGATTAGGAGAAGGCTACAAAAGCCTTAAAAAAGGAGAAGGATGAAGTATTAGTGAAATTACGAGAAGCGTAGGACAATGTGGCTTCCCATGAAAATGACAAAGTAGAGCTTTAGGCGAAGCATCAGGAGGAAAAAACCAAATACAAAGGGAAAAGGAGAAGTTGCTCACAGAGTGGGCCATGGTCAAAGAAGCGGTAAGTAAAGCATCTCACTCTGTGCCAGGCTTGGCATAGGAAGAGAAGGAGCCAGTCAAAGATCAAATAGTGAATCTTGCTGAGACCCTCCAACAACTTCAGACTAGGATAATTGATATGGAGGCCCAAATAGTATCGAGCACCTCGCAGGAGCTGCATGACCAGAGGGAGGAGACCGCTAAGAAAACAATAGTAATAATAAGAGTCCTCGCCTCAGAATTTTAACAACTAAGTGATAGGAGCACCAAGACATATGAATTACCTCACCGAGGACCCAGAGCTAAGGAAGCTGGAAGTGTAGTTGCAGGAGGCACAACAACAAGAATTTTCAGTGAAGGTGTAGATGAAGTTTCTCACCGTAGTGGAAAGAATGAAGAGATCCTAGGAGAAGTGCACAGTATAGTAATAGATCACTTCCCTCCAAGGTAGGGTAATGGAAGTCACGCAGAAGCTACAACATGTGTAGAAGGAAGCCTGGAAGGTGTTTGAAGAGATTGATGGACAGGGATTGCAATTGGATCAAGTGGTTGCAACAATAGAACATTGCCTGGAAGGGCTTGCTACAGAGTGAACAATCCAGGAGCTCACTGAGCAGGAGGCTCAGAAGAAGAATCAAGTCGAGGAAGCTCGAGTTAAGATCGAGGCCTTAGAAGCACCATTATCCAGACCAGAGTGACTCAGGACGAGTCATAGGTGAGTGTTGGGGGAATGTTGGCCCTCGACCAAGTTTTGAGGAAACCTTGGTCAGTTTTGGCCCACTTTTGGACTTCAACATGCTATACGAGGAAGGAGTGCCTAGGTAGAGTTGAGATCATAGATCTCACTTATTTTGCGGGCTATGTGGACCCAGTAAAGGGTCCTCGAGGGTTTTTGTAATGGGTTTATGGGATGTCGGCCCATGGTATTTTCCCACGTTTAGGCCTTACTGTAAGGGTTTGTAAAACTATAAATAAAGAAGAATATATTGTATAAGTAGTAGTTTTTGGAGATAAGTGAAAATGGTTAGAGTTTCTTTGTGCAAAGGAATGCATGTGTGTTAAGGCTCTATGCTCGATAGAGAGTTGGCTCTATGAATTGACCTAGTTTTGGAAGGAGGATCTAGTGCTTAGTGCACAGATCTCCTGTCTAGTGCAAAGATCGACTCTGTGGCTCAGTGCACAGGAGTGAATGAATGTAAGATCTTGATGAATAATAAAGAGGCAAAGTGGTTGGTGGACGTAGCCCCACACTGGGGTGAACCACGTATATATTGTTTCTTTGGTGTGCTTTGTGTTGTGTTATTTATGTTATGAATCTTCTCAGTGCCTTGATTATTATGTATGATAGATAGATCTGTTGTTGCTTAAGTGATTTGCTTGTGTTAAGGAGGAATGAATTCTATATCTAACTCAATGCTAAGTTCTCAGAGTATATAATCATTCATGATTATTGCATTTATCTATCTTTGACTAAGTCCTGCAGTGT
Organism: Picea engelmannii; assembly: GCA_009831015.1. Taxonomy (NCBI): domain Eukaryota; kingdom Viridiplantae; phylum Streptophyta; class Pinopsida; order Pinales; family Pinaceae; genus Picea; species Picea engelmannii. The sequence continues at coordinate 311,962 of ML804026.1, forward strand.
TAATTAAGCTAAAAAACTAATGCATGCAATCCTAAGTGTTTATAGACTATTGTGTGAAGTGTTTGTATCACAGATCTGTGTCCGATCCTAGTTACATAAACCTGTGTCTTGTAACCCCCCCTACTTATACCTTGGGTGGGACTTCTCCTGCTTCGTAGGTGTTTCCGAAAGGGTCGGTATTCGGGGTTTTATTTGTGAATTTTTAAGTGTTGAACACTAGGTCTGCCCTTGTGCCAACATAACTCAAATTAGAACCAGGGTCAATTAAAATAGAAACTAGACGGTTGGTGATCATACCTTCCATCTCCACCACTGAAGCTTGGTGGTCGGCTTGTTTATTATCAAAATATGCATAAATCCATGGCATTCTCCTAGCCACATCATTGGTTGTGGTATCTTCCTGGATGTTGTATACTCTCCTAATGTTTTGTTGCCTGTGTAGGAAATCCCTTAGCAGATGTTCTTCTCCGCAACCCCAACATTTCAAGGGTTCTCTCTTAGGGTTATCGGTATTTCCTAGGGTTGATCCAAAATGTTTATTTCCACTTTGAGAGGGGAAATTCTGATGATACACACTTTGGGTAGGAAGGATCATCCTTGAATCCTTCCTATATTTATTAAATATTGAGGATTTAAAACCCTTCTTCTTGAATCCTGAACTACGCTTCTTCTTGTAGTCCTCGCGAGGTTCTATCTGACGTTGAAACTGTTCATAACAATATCTTTCCTTACAGATAATGTCTTCTAAGGTCTTTGGCTCGTCAAACTAAATATTTTTCTAGTAGGTTTGAGGCAACCCACTGATAAATCGTTGGAATTTTTCCTTTTCATCTTTTATGTAGGGGACATACCTCATCAACTCCAGGAATTTATTGATATACTCCTCTATGCTGAGTTGTCCCAAATTGAGTTCATAGAACTCCTTATTCTTCTTGTCGAAGTATTTATCTGATAGATACTTCTCCTTGAAGTGTTTCTCAAAATGTTTCCATGATAAGACTTTTTCATGCATTCCTTTCACATTCTTAATATCCTCCCACCAGATGGAATCCTGACGCGAACGAAGTATGCTCCCTCTCCTCACCCGCTCTCAGGATCGTTCAAATTCCTCTCGCCTGAGCCGAAGCGGCTCCTTAGATTCCTGCTGGAATCACTGTGAAAAAAATCCCAATCCACAGGTCCTTCTCATTCATCGCACGACCTTCAACACTTGACCGTGGTTATCCCGACTCTCTATCGGGGTTCGGGGTTTCGCAGTTCTCTCTATCGAGAACTTCTCACCTCTCTATTCCCCGATTCACAATCAGCTCCTTCCCTAGCCTTAGCCCCCCTGGCTATGCCCTTTGGTCCATGCGACCATTCCTCATACGATCGTAGTCTTATCCCTCCATCGGGGTTTCCCATTTTAATTTCTCGATGGGTTCTTTTGTGTGCTAGCACTCCCGGCTAGGCCATGGACCATACGACCACCTCTGATATGACCTCAGTCAAATAGCGTCCCATCGGGGTTCGGGGTTCGCAAGTTTGCAATGCAAAGTTTTTACCATCACGGAATCCCCGATATGCCGATCCCCGATGTGGCAATAGATCTCTGACAGCTAGCCTCCACTACGCCACCACCCTCTGTTGCTGCTATGCTGACAGTTGTACCCCACTCATCGGGGTTTCATTTTTCATGATTTCATCATGCACGAAACAATCGTTCCTGGGACTCCCGATATCCCGATTGACTCCAATCGCCGATGGGTTGACTTTTTTTGTCGGCCCTTTCTCCGATGGTGCCGATCTCCTCCACGCGTCCCTTCTTTGATGGATGGTCCCAATTAGCTCTCGGGGTTTCGGGACTTTTGATGTCCTGGATTTCTCATCCTCAAGAACTCCGATTCTCCGAATACTGATATCTCGATCCTTCGATGGATTCCTGCCACCTGTCCACCGAACGGACGGTCCAGATTATATCGTTGTTTCGAGACCTGAGTGGTCCCGATACCTATTATCCCGTATCTCCGATGCGAACGATCGCGTGACACGTGTCCCTCCTCAGATGGACGGCTCAGATTATATCGGGGTTTACTTGGGATTTCCCCGATCTCGTGCCCACAAGAACTCCGATTTCCCAATGCGTCAAACACCGATGGCGCTGGATCTCCGCCACATGCCCTTCTGCCAATGGACGGTCCAGATCCCGTCGGGATTTCGCGGCTTGCGCTGTCCCAGTTCTCACGACCTCAAGAACTCCGATTTCCCGATGGTCGATATCCTGACTGCTAAACCCTGTGCAGTTTCTGCTGATATGACGGCTGACGAGATTTTGGATCTGAGATCTGACGACTCAGATCCCTTCTCCTGCGTGCTCCTCCTCCTGAGGCTAAACCATGCGCTACTTCTCCCGATCCAACGGATGATGGGATTTCTTATTGAGATCCGACGGCTGTCGGTCCTCCTCTCCTGTACGCTCCTCTTGAGCTCCTCCTGGACGTGGAAATCCAACGGTGCAGATCTTCTTTCTCCACCGATATGATAGTTGCTGTGCTCCCTTGGGCTTCCTGTGTTTTCTTCCCAGACTTGGAAGAATTCTTCGTTCCCAAAGGATTGGACCTTTGCGTTTCTTCTCCTCTGCGAACCCTCAACTTGAGTCTCGCTGATACGTGTAAAAGCGCTGCCCTTCCTGAGCTTATGTCCTCGAATCCTCAAAGGATTCCTTGACTCATGCGCTCCTGCAGAGTCTCTACGCACACACGGTGTTGTCTCTCCTGAGCTTCAGTGGATACTTAGACCCCTTGGGGGATTTTATCTTCCTTCTCCCTCTGATGGAGAATATGGATGCCTCTTGCTATCCTTCAGCTTCAGAACTCAAAGATTTCCCTTCACCTCATGTCTGTCTACAACCTTCCTCAACGCCCTCCTGGTGGAGTCTCTTCTCCCACAAAACATTCAGTAGTTCTGGGTTCCTATTCACCTTTTTCACCTACTCAATGCTCTCCTGGCAGAGCTCCTCAAAATCCTCAACGATTCTGGTATTCCCTTAAGAACTCACATCAGAGTTCTTTCTCTCTGTGCACCACTGTACACGCGCTCAATGCCCACTTGGCAGAGCCTCTCACAGAATCCTCAGTGATTCTGTTAGCAACTGTGTCTCAGCTACACAACCTTGCCTCTTGAGGTGTTCAGCAACCTGAAAGGTCTTCTTCCTAAGTTGTTGACTTCAGTCTGTGCCGCAACACATCTCTGTCTGACTCCTCACGAGTATAGAAGTGCATCCTCTGTGCACGGCTATCAGAACCTCAACGTTCTGTCACACCCTCCCGGTATGAAGCCTCAAAGACCCTCAACCTGAAATCAAACACACTCCCTACAATGGTATGATAACAACACACCCACATACAACATATACATGGAACACACATAGACATCCATTCAACACAGATCATGTGCAGGAAAAACTGTTGTTTGTATTAAATAATGGCAAATGTTCCTGAGCTCTCCCTGGCTCTTCAAATCAACCATTCTAACTCTAAAATGAGATCTCAGATCTCTTTTACTGGAGGTGCTCATCGAGCGCTTCCCTCCAGGATTTACCTACTCTAATTAATTTACAATCAATGGATGTCTAGTCTGCTATCCAGAACTAGATCTCAGCTGATCTACAATAAATGCCTATCTTACCTATAGCCTGCGCAAAGGCATGGCTCTCCTGGCTCACTAGCCTAAGACATTAAATTACATTGAATTTCAAATTCAAAATGAGGTTGCGCCTCCCTTCAGCTTTTGAAATGCATGCGCGCCGACGTGGCTGGCTGGCTGGCTGACTGCATGGAGAGATGCTCTTGCATCAAATCCTTTCCATTCAGGTTGAAGATGGCTATTCGAGCCTTTAAGTTTTCAGAATAGTCATGAACTATGAAGTACTTCTTTAAACCAAGCATCCAAGTTTCAACCTCTTCCCCCTTCTTGATATCTCCATTGAAAGAGGGTGGTTTGGCTTTCTTGAACTCTTCAAGGTCATGACTTTTGGAATGCTTTCTCTTCTTTCCTTTCTTCTGAGAATGTGATCTAGTTTTTCTACTAGAATATTCCTCGGAGTTGTTTGTTCCCTTTCCAGAGGACTCTCCCGATGAGCATCCCCTATCTCTAGGTTGGGACTTCCTCGAGGTACTTATCCCTGTGTGGCCACTTATGGGACCAATTTTTCATATTTCAGGTGGACTTTGACTTCTCTTTGTATGTTGTCGATCCACATGGATGGTTGCAGGTCCATGTTGCAACTACATTTGTATATCATATAAGCTATGCAACAAGATTGCATTGATTTCTGTTTGTTTCTCTTTCTCCTTTATCAATATCTCATTATCAGCCTTGATAATCTATAATTCTACCATAAGGCTTCTTACAGTTGCAACTATATTCAGAGGGGTCTCCACCGCCCTCCTCTCCTTAGACTCTTCGTCTCTATTGTCGAAGCCTTCCCCCACTTCATGGTGCATCACCATCCTTTATGTTTGTGATTCCCATGATTCATTGACTGGTGGAGTGATGAAAAAACACATACTGTTAACCAACAATGTATTAGTTCATGAACAACATACAATTCAAACTTCTTAAATACACACAGAGTAGAAAGTTTTATTCTTTCCCTCATTAAAATTTTTAACCAGAATCTTTAGGGAAGTAGTAAGATAAAGTGTCACCCTTAAGAGTTCTTTAAACATGGTTTTTAAGTGACTCGTCCATGAGCCCAAGAAGGCCAAGTGTTGTAACCATGATCTGATACCAATTTGTAACATACCCATGGTGGGGACTCAAATTTTCTCTCTTCGTAGGAGGATCAAAACCCCCATTCGTGGTCTCTATTCCATTCTACGCTTCCATAGCTTTCCATCCACGATCTCCATGATTCAAAATGAGCTCAGAGCAGGCATATATCCTCTCCCAAGATCTTCGGGTTCTTTCACCCCCCTACACTTGAATATGGCCATAGGCTATGACCAGATGCCAAGACAATAGGCACCAAGGCAACCACCATGTGAATCCTCTAGAGTGGAAAACCTATGAAGTTCACAATCTGATGTTGCATGTCCTCCGAAATTTTTTCGACCCTGATTTACTTTGGGACTTTAGAGTTCGGGAGTTTCAAATGTTCTTACACCTTTTTCCTTTGAATTACTCTGTACCTTAAGTTACAGATCGAGCGCCATGCCTCCCTAAAGATCGACGATTATGATATTCTTCAGGGATTCGATGTCTGAGGGTCCGAAACACTCACACCATCTTTTCTCCTGGAGTGATTTCACCTGAACTCAATGATCCGTGGACAAGTATCTCTTTTGAATCGACGGTCACAATTTACTTTGGGAGTTCTCAAATCTTGTGACCCCACTTTCCTCCGAAGTGGCTATATTTTGAAATGGGAGATCTACTGACACCTGTCCTCAGCTAATGAAAAACTCAGATGAACTTTGACTCTCTGGCCTTCATGAGTTCTTGTTCAACACATCCCCTTTTCTCCCGGAGTGACTTTCCTCCGAAGTGTAGGATATGATGACACCTATCCATTTGGCTTGGATGAATCAGATTTGCTTTATCTCTTCAGGCTTCGAAAGTGTCAACCCCTCCACACTTTCTTTCTCCTAGAGTGCACACACCCGAAGTCGACGATCTGTCAACACGTCTCTCCCACAAATCGACGGATGCAAATCACTTCATCTCTTCGGACTTTGGGAGTTTCAACCTCTCCACACTCGCTTTCTCTCAGAGTGCTTACACTCGAAGTTGATGACCTATCGACATGTGTCCTTTCTCTTATATTGAAGGTACATACAAACTCCGTTACTCCACATATTTCGAAAGTAAATCATGACCATCCACCTAGAAAAGTTTCTAGGTCTGACGGTCATGATTTGACCAATACCGATTTGTTCGTCATTCGATGGTTGACAATGATTGTAGGGCCCTAATATGCACACTCTTTATTAGAGAACTCAACCTCTGCAATATAAAAATTACTCACCCAACTCAGTCTAATCGGGGTCGTTGATCCTCCATCCCGACGAGATCAATGATGTTGGTGAATTGCAGGTTGTGAACTAGCATGTCTGCTAATTTCACTTCCGCACTCCGCAATGATTCCCCACCATCGATCCCCATTCATGGAACGATGGTTCACAATGATTTCGGGGCCCAATCTACGAAATATGGGATGTGCTCACCCGAATCTGTCTAATCATGGTTGTTGATATTCCATCTCTAGCGATATTGATGACATTGGTTGATTGCGGGCCCTGGACTAGCGTGTTCGCTAATTTCACCTTTTCACTCCATAATGATTCACAACCATTGATTTAATCGAGCGGCTAGTGCTTGATTTTTTAAATTTAGTGGGTGTTTGATTCAATCTGACGATTGAGATAGGTTTCCCTCTTGATGAATGGTCCTCATTCATATCCTCAGTTAGGTTCTTGATTTCGTTTATGTCTCTTGTTACTTAGGGAGTTTGGGTACCTTTGACTAACTGTGAAGTTTGACATTCCAGGCGTCAAACTCCCGAAACTATGAAATCATTATGAAGTAGCTCCTTTCGGGGTTAGCGCAGGGTTCCTGAACCTAGGTCACATGAACCTTTATATGCCTCTTGAGCTATGAGATCTACTCTCTAGTCGGATTTTGACTAAGGTCGCGGGTGAAAATTCAAGGTCTCTGAGACTACTGGTTTGAAGGAAACACCGTCCTAGTTCACAACACCTTAATTTTTGAAACTAGGTGGTGTAACCTCGTGATATTACCGAGACGGTAGTAGTGCCAAGAGGTTTTCTTTGATTCTAGAGCTGTGAGGTAGCTCCCTAGGGAAAACACCTTTGAGAGCTAAACTGGGGCACACGGGAAAAGTAGAAGCACAAGTCCTCAAGGAAAACAACGTATATACAAAGTTTAACCTTTTTAGTGCAGAACCATTTATAGATAAGTAAATACATGCATGCAACTATTAATTCCCAATTCAAGGCATAAAGTATGGAAACACTTATCAGAACCAGACAACATGAAGCAACTACTGGAAAGGGTGCCTCTTTCTATCCAACCATAGGCTCAGTCACTCCCAACGAATTTACCACTAGCCACCCCTGAGCTAGACCACGATGCCTTTTGATTGGATATCTTCTTCTGACTCAGAAATAGATAGGGATGAAGGTTAATCTCCTTCTCCCGTCTCAATCTCTATTTCCCACAATCAGAACACACCCTTTTTCATAAATCTTCCTTGAATCCCAGAGCTTCTGCGCTCGTCTCTTCACTCTT
>ML804026.1:342630-359825 GCA_009831015.1 Picea engelmannii
TTGTTTATAGGACCAGAACTAGACCTTTTTATATCAATCCAAATCATTCTAGTTATACAAGGTCTATGAAAGAATTTCTCACTAAATCAATTTTCATAAGTGAATTGATTTCAAGTGAATGTTGTCAAAAGAATTGTTTGAAAAACATGGACTACATGTATGCCTTGAATAAAAGGAAGACATATTTGTTAATGAATAAGAGCATGCAAAATTCATATTTTATGGGGTGCATGATATCCAATACAGGACATGATTATCACATTGGGAATGCTTTTCTTTGCAGAAAGGCTTTCAAAACAATTCACTCAATTGGTAATCTTCTCCTATCAAGAATCTAGACAAGGTTGGAAAAATATCCTTCATTTTATTCAAAGGTACATCATGGATGAGAGTGTGCCATTAACAAACACTACATTGTCATGGATGTGTGATTTATTTTCCAAACATGGAGAGTGTATGCCAGATAGAGACACAATACATATTCTAGATAATTTATCAAGAAGGGAAATATACAACTTGTACAAAGGATATGCTGAAGGTGTTGAAGGAAATGGTAATTTTATTACATGTGCATATTTTAAAATAATATGGAAGAAAAAAATCAACAATGTTTGTATTCCTAAGAAGTTAAGGATGGGGATTTGATGTATATGAGCTACTCTTAAGTCAAGAAAAGATAAATCCGAAGGGTTAGAAAGAGGTATGTATTTAATATATATATATATATATATATATATATATATATATATATATATATATATATATATATATTGAATAGTTATAAACTATGAAAACATATGATCAATATTTTCATTTTATGTCATGTGTCGATTCCATAGTCAAAGCACTTCAAGAACATCAGAATCAACAATCAAGTGAAAGGAAAAGTTGTGCAAACATAGAAAGAAGTGGTATGATTATCCAAACAAATATTTAGGTATGATAATTGATGGCATGGACCAGAAGAAAAAACTTCTACCACATTTTGTTTGTACACCCAAAAATTTACAGAAATATAATTTCATTCAATTTCACTTGCTTGGTTGTATGGGTTTCAATGGAAAAATGTGTCCAGGGGTTTACTTCATAGCTCAAAATATTCATAATGATGCAAATTTAACCATCATCATAATTCATCATGTGCTCACTCACTGGTCTGGAAATATTCCTCAAGTTCTCTATCTATTGATGGACAACACTAGTTGTGAAAATAAAAATCAAATTGTGTTTGGATATCTAAGAATGCTTGTTGAATGTGAAAGTTGGTTTCCTTCTTGTTGGACACACTCATGATCATATTGATCAAATGTTCAGTCATTTTTCAGTAACATTGAAGAGGAAAAATGTTGGAAGCCTACCTTCATTGATTGAATGTATTAAGAAATAATACTTTCCAAAGCCTGTTTTTCATATATTAGAAGAAACTGTTGACATGTGAAGATTTATTCAAGGATCACATCATGAAGAAAAATGTATTGAGCAACTTAATGGCATTAGCTTCCAACATCAATTTTGTTTCAAAAAAATTGATGGGAAAACACTTATATGGGGAAAATAGTATTCAACTACTATAGAATGGGGGCCTTCATCAGGTTTATCATTTTTGAATTTTGTTCCATATCATCCAATATTTGTATCAAAGTTATTATTTTTACAATCAGTTGCTAAAATCCATAATGCACGGAGGTGAAATAGAGATGTAGATTATTTTGAATGCCTGGAAGAAACAAAAAATTCCATTAAGGATACATATGAGTACTTTGATGTTGTTGATTCTGTTTGGTGGGAGTATTTTTTCAATAGTCAAAGTGACATAATTTCAAGATCAACAGATGAAGATACAATGTTGAAGACTCCATTTCATTGGCCATAAAATATGCCAAATGAATCTGAAGAAACAAACATTGTTGAAGTTCTACAAGAATCTCAAGGTTCTATTGAGTTTACACAAGCAGATGAAAGAGAAATGTATATTGGTTTGTGAAGGTCACATCCACAACATGAAGCCATGGAATACCTTTACATGGGTTCAATACAAGATATTAAGGAGGGTAGCATGATTGAAGTTTTAGCGACTGAAGATCCACATGGTTACCCATTTTGGATTGGAAAGGTTATAAAGATTGAGAAATAAAATGATGATGTTATTTCAATTGAAGTGCATTGGTATGAAACAAGTACACCCATTCGATGGTGTGTACAAGACATATATGGTGGTTGAGAAACATGTCAATAGAAAGAGAAAAAGAAAGGGTCAAAATACAACTCATCGTCGCACTAACCTCTTAAAATTAGATGATGTTGACATACTTGTTTATGACTTCAATTTCACAAAGAGAGGAACTCTTCACTCCAAGACAATAGAGATTATCAAGAGGTTCTTGCCACAAGAAATAAATGAAAGATGGGAGTCTGTTGAACCTAGTCGTAGATCTAAGAGGAATTTGACATTTGAAATGTTGGGCATGCATGTAGACTCAAATGGTGCATTTATCGACAATAGAGAAGAGTATGGATCATCTACATATTAATCCAATCATTCATTTGAAGACAATGTAGACTCTGATGGTATTTCAGAAACCATGAGTCAATCTGAATAAGTGTATGAAACATTTTATGTATTTTTTATCCATATGATGTTTATATGGTAACTAGAAATGAGCATTGAACTTACATATGATCTTACATGAAGTTATGAATCTTTTTTTATGTTTTATGAATTATATATTTTGATTATGGATAATATAATAAAATTTCTTAGCTTATATGTTTTGAATATGGACAATATAAAATACTTTTAAGAAATAATTTATGTTTCATTCAATATAACTCGTATTTAATTTTTTTATTAAAAGTAAAAAAATATTGAAAAGTGACGTTGCATTTTTAAAGTATATTGTGATATTTTCATGGTATTATGTATTACCTTGTACTTTGAGTGATAATAATATTTAAAAAGTAAATATTTAAGGGTTGATTTTATGATTTTATTTACATCAATGATGAGTTATTTTACCACTTTATAAAATGTGTCATTTTCTTACCCCAATTTTAGAATGGGTGCTACCAGTAACAATACTTTTCAATTTGATGGTTGATTTTGAGGTTTTGGTTTTAATTGTACCAAGTGCTAAGAATACGATTTCAAATTATCTAAAATTTTAACGTTTTGAAAGAAAAAAAAATAAAAAACATATTGTTTTAGGTGATGATTTTAAGGTTTTTTTGAGCTATTGTCTCAGTTTTGAAGGCCATGTTTGAAAATTGTTGTAATTTTGACCCCGTTTTAAAAAATGGTGCTACCAGTAGCACCACTTTTTGATTTGGGGGTTGATTTTGATGTTTTTAATACAAAAATATGGGTTTTTTGGGCCATATTTCTCATTTTGAGGTCACAATTCTCATTAAGTCGATAATTTTTTTTTTTTTTTATGTAGTACCTCCCATCAATGATGCTAGTTGAATCTGAATAGACACACTTATTTAATTTCTATGGCTACTGCTACTCTATCTTTCTCTGATAACTATCAGTGATTTTGACAAATCCTCAAATTTTACTTCTAATCTAGGTGATGCACACAGGGTCATGGAGTCGACATAGGATCTAGTTTGAACAAGACTTAATGGATCTTCTATTATCAGATTGTATTGAGAATCCCCTTCCCCTCCTTCTATGTTTGGTATTTCTATGATATTTACTATTGTGTATGGTTCTCTCCTCTCAAACTCTCTGTGCAACTCTCTCTTCTCAGCCCCAATGCTATAGTAGGAAAACCCCCCTATGGACTACACTAGGGTTATAAAGTGTAGGCAGAGCTAACCGTCTAAAGTCTCCTACTTTTAACAACTATCCCGACAACACTCCACATTCATGCATAAAGTACAGAGTATAGGGTTTTAGTAGTCTTACCTTAAACTCTACGTTCGGTGTCAATCCCTATGCATTCAGTCGCTTCTCGACTGCAAATATCCTCCCAAGGATGATCTGCATACACCAAAAGACAAAAAAAAAACTACGAACATGCATTCTATATATGAATTAATGGGTTAGATTTCAGAACAAAATGTAAATCAAACATGAAGATTGAACACATCATATGGCGGGACGGAAAAAGTACTTCTTTATATTAATATCACAAAGTTACTTACGAAATGAGATCGACGACTGACCCTTGAAACCGATCCTGGGCTCCTCTTCACCAAACTCCAACTGCTTCCTTCTTCTCTCACACTTCTCTCTAGAGAATGGTTATAAGCTTATGGATGAGGAAAAAGGCAAGAATAGGGAACTCTGGCTCAAAACTCACAATGTGGCTACAAATTCTTGGGGCAAGGGGGGAAAATGAAATGGGCAGAGTTTCATTGTAGCTATGTTTCTCCTTGGAATGAGACCCCAACACCTCTTTTTATATGACAAAAATATGGTTATTCGGTTGGGTGATGGGCTATAGGTGGTCAATTGGTTGGTAAACTACTCAATAGCCCGTAATCTCAATGAATCCCATGCAAATTTTTATTTTTGCAATTTTTGTGGGTATACACGGGCTGTAATGGTGCAGCTAGTGTATGTACGCGGTAAGTAGATGTGAATATAGCATACATACACATGTAATAGTGGTGTAGGGTGCGTACATCTTCAAAAATTGTTTTTTTAAGAAGAGTTCTTCTGTATTGGCTTGGAAAAAATAGTAAGTAAGATGGCCCGATGCCAGTAATACATGTGTTGTGCAATTTAGGGTTATAACAGATGCCCCCTAATGTGTGAGTTCATAAGAGAATACGAAGGATGAAATACATTACAAATATTTGCCAACGTACGAAGCGAGTGAGCCCGGGACCGGAGTTTGGGAGGTGCCATCTGCAAAATAAAAATTGTCTCACCAAGGTGGACATGCCCATGCTCGGGATGAAATAAATCATGGCTTCCAATCAAATACACTGGATATCCATGTCATATAAATATATAAAGTGTATCCATGAGAAATACACAACGGATCTACATCTCAAAATCAAAGATATACATGTATAATATCCATCTTCAAGAATCCAATGATGCCTGATGGCTGGAGATGAGGCATTTAGAGCTCGAGAAACAAATTCAATATCTTCAAAACTCAGGTAGGAGTGTAATGTGAGTGTATGAATTCACTACCCAGAGGTCTTCGACAGCTCGTCGGGGAACTGACATGAGGATCTTCGTGATCAGGCAAAGAAATTTATTGATTTTGAACAAGGACTTGATTGGACTTTCAGGATAGCTGGGCATGAGGTCAAGAGACAAAATGAAGAAATGCCAACTCAAGTTGGGTAAAAATTCCCTTGAACAATAGAAGGACTGATGATCAGACTCGGGCAACATGACATTGACATAAGTTCACGATGCAGGAGGCAACGAAAACTCTCCATATGTTTGGAAGGATAACCAAACAGAGGAAGACACAACTCTATGTTACGAGAACAACTTCCTAAGTTCATATTAAATCCCAAATATTGAAAAACAAACAGAAGGATGTGATTTTTCCAAGGGCGACTCATTGTGTTGCCATAAAAAAAAATACTTTTTCCATCCTCTTTTTGGGGTATATTTGATTTTTTTGTCTTTTTCAATATTTTGAAAGCTTGAAAAAGAAAAAAAGAATTCTACGTTACAAAGGAGGAACGAGTGTCGCAAGCATACTAGTTCCAAGAGAAAGGAACACACTAATGATCAGATCAAGGACACTTGGGAAAATTCCTCCATGGGTCAGGGTGTCAAGATGCAAAGGCAAAGTGCTACCAGGCTTCCGTATAAGGCATGCTTCATAGGTTCAGTTGAGAGAAACATGGAGCCAAAATTAGGCCAAATATGCAGGAATGCAAATGTGATTAATAAGACACAATGATAACGTCCTTCAATGTATTTTTAAATGAGCCTAGAGAAGGTAAGCTCAATGGTTTTTCATTTTTAGAGAGTCTAAAAAAGTGCAAAAGAAGACTCCATTGGGGTACCTTTTTTGAAGATAGTTTAGCTGGCTCGAAAAATGGATAAATTAGCACCGAAAAGATGTCCATTCAAAACCATTTTAATGAGTGTGACAAAGATAATATCACTCGACAATCTTTTCAATTTTAAGGATTCTGAAAAGAGCTTAAATATGGACTCACTACCTTTTTTCTAGATTTAGTCTACTTAGCCTGAAAAAGGTGAAATTTACTAAGGAGAACTTTCCCAGCGAGACGAATCTCCTGAGGTGTACCTTTTTCCTCCTTAATCTACAGGCTGGAAAAAGGGGTAAAATCATTCCAGTAATTGTTTTTCTGAACCAATTAATGAGTGTGAAAGAACACGGTCACTTGACGATCTTTTCAATTTTAAGGAGTCTGAAAAGAGATTAACTATGGACTCTATAATGGATGTTCTTCTGGACCATTTTAACAAGTGTGAAGAAAAAATCTCACTCGATGATATTTTCAATTTTCGAGAGTCTGAAAAGAGCTCAACTATGGACTCCGTGGGGGTTCCTTTTTGATAAATTTAGTTCCTCAGGCCCGAAAAAGGGTTAAACTTACACCTGAGAATACTCTTCTAGCGAACCGAAGTCCCTAGAGTATAACTTTGTTCGTACAATTGACCATCCATATGGAAAAAGGGGTAAAATACCGTCGGACAGATGAGCCTTCGAATTTTAGTTTGGTGAGCATGAATGGCAACAAGATCGCTCAACAATCTTTTCATGTTTAGAGGGTCTGAAAAGGGCTTAAAAGAAGACGCATTTTTTGGAAGTCCCGAGGGTGAGGTCAAGAGTGATAATATATCAGACATATGAAGGCTCAAACTTGTAATTGAGACAATACTAAAAGGACTCTCGAGCCTATAGTCATTAGCGACGGCATGGAGACCAAAATGCAACCATGATCTACCTAGGGAAACCATGTGAGGGAAGGCTCTACCATTAAATTATGACACTTCTAGAGAAGAAATGATGGTTCTATGTCACAATTCGGTGGGGTTGATCCTATGGTAAAGAGAAAAAGACAACGAGGTGCAACAAGTGGAGGTGGAATCCTAACTTAAATGCACAAAGTTGGAAAAATGAATTTTCACCAAAGGACCTTAAAAGTGACCCAACTCCCAAAAAAGTTCGTCGAACCAAAGGTAAAGTGTATCGTAACATCCAATGAGAAAATCAAGAACCACATTACATGATTTTCAAGCCAGAAAAAACGCCAACGAGGATCAAAAAATGACAAAAAGGGCCAAAAAAATCTATAAATAGAAGCTAGCAGCTCATTATCACCATTGCAAATTGAGAATTGACCAAAAAGCCAAAAACACCCCTTTGTGAAAGAATTTGATTCTAGGAGCTTCAGTGGACAAAACGAACTTCCACTTGGACCAAGTAAGTACAAAATAGCTCCTCCTCCATTTCCATTCTTTTTTTTTTCATTTATTTTTTTTTTTTTTTTTTGGGGGGGGGGCTCACACCTTTAAAAAGGTCGGCCCTACGTGTACATAGTCTATCTAAGAACAACCCATGTATTCACGTAGGCAAAGAATAATCTACTTGCGTACATATGCGATTGTGCACAGTACAACCCGCGTTCACCCTCTAACATATGAAAAAAGTGAAAATGCATTATTTGATTCCTCTTTGAACTTGACATTTTGCAAAATGTATGTCCATTGTAGAGAGAGGGAGAATGAGGACATTGATATACTATTTGAGGAATATCCTACTGCTGTCGCCACATTAAAACAATGTGGGTTGTGGAAATTATTCCGGTGTCCACTCATGAGGGCACAACCCAGGCTGTTGAACACCTTAGTGGATTATTGGCACCCAGATGCAGAGGCATTTATGCTCGAGGGATAGTCGTTGACTCCAATGACTGAAGATATTTATTTTCTGATTGGCCTCTCAAGGAGAGGGGAACTAGTCAAACTTTGTGCTTTCCCCTTGGGCCTCACAACATTTTTGATTTGATCAGGAAATACTGTGAGACCGGAACAAATAAAGTGGGTTCCCAGGTACCGATCCAAAAAATCACCAACCTATCACTAAAATTGATAATTTTACTTATTGGGTGGATCACTGGATCCATGGCTTTACATCAGGCCTCCCGGGCGCATATGCATTGCCTAGTACAATACTTAAATGCATGAGTGTTCGATTGGAGTACAACCATGCTACAATGCATGAAAAGATAGCTCACAAAGTATCATGGGTGAAACAACAAGAAATTTAGGTTTAGGACTATTCTGTGCACTATCTTCTTTGATAGGATACCCAATCTTTGTCCACGAGAGATAGTACGGGGGCACATGGCCTCCTTCCCAACAGTGTGTAGATGGGCAGCATTGCTTCCATGACAGGGGGGAGGGAGGACCATTGAGGCCTTCGATGATAATTTTTTTGACTGGTGGTCTCGACAGATTTTGGCTATAGAGGAATACCCCTATGCTGGGATCAACTTCTCCAGAGATCCTGACATGCCCGTACCCCCCGGAGCAGAGCGAGGAGAATTAGGTACATTTTCTTTTAAATTTTTTAAATTTTTTAGTTTATTTATATATATATATATCATTTTTATGTATACCAGAGTACTTGAAAACTTTGTATCTGTTATGTAAACATGTGGGACCAGTGCATCTAACTGGATTTGTGTGGAGCAGGAATCATCCATGACCAGAGGAATTACCAACAACAACCACCGGATCAGCAGCAGCAGTGGGAGTACCTCCAGCGGGAGAGGCTGAGAGAGTTTTGAGACGAGTGGAGCGGAACTTGACCGCACTCACCCGCACTGTGCCCATGGCCGAGATCAAGGATCTCCCACCATCTATGCAACCTCATGTTGTTGGGGTGCCACGGACCTGGGTAGAACTATTTTGACATTTGAAAAACATTGTAGTCCACTATGGCAGGGACAATAGGCTTCCTTCTTAGCTTAGGGTGGACCATTTTCGTGCTGAGGGCACTCTTTGTATATTTTTGAGGGCATAAGCCCCATGTTATATACCGAAATTGTTATTTTTTGAGGCACTTGCACCCACCTATGTACTCTGATACTTTTGATATATATATATATGTGTGTGTGTGTGTGTGTGTGTGTGTGTGTGTGTGTGTGTGTACATATTTTTGTCTTATGGGTTACATTTATTTACAAATGTATTTACATGTGTATGTGTGTTCTTTTTCTTACATGTGTGCAATATGTCAATCTAATAATTGATTAGCTAGAGTATTTGTCATTTGATTCAATCTCCTAGGAACATGGATATATGTAATGTAATCAAAACAACATTCTAAGAGACGTACTCTAAGGAATATTCGATGTAGAGTAGGATCATAAACGCAGTAAACCCCATTTAACTGGGACACAACCAATTGTGCATCTAGGTAGACCCGGAGGTAAGAGATACCGTGCGACAAGGAGTCACGAAGCAACTCCATTATTCCATTGTATTCGGTGACATTGTTTGTGGCACCACCTAAACAGATACCTCAATAAGATAACAACTGGACTTGAGGTATGAAGATCACCTAAGTTGCATAAGCAAGCATCCAAGTGTGCCATCTAGCACCGTCTGTGAATCGAACGAACACGTCTGATTCACTGGACATATGGCATAGTTAAAAATTTGAAATAAAAAATGGCATCCATAAAACAAAAAGACAAAAACTAAAAATGTATAAGAACTATACATATATACAAGAAGTCACCCAAGGTGACCCACCTACGAGTAATACTTCTTGAGGTAGAGCCCATTTCTAGTCTCTGCTAAAGCTTTCCATTAAAATTCAACCAAACGATAAGTGCCCTTCTTTAATACCTCCTTCACGATGAATGGTCTGAACCACATGGGTTTGAACTTGCCTGCCCCTAGGGGATCCTTATCTTGGTCATAGACTAGGACAAGGTCACCTTCTGAGAAAATTTGGGGAAGAATGAACCGACCATTCTGACACTTGACTTTCTTCTTGTGAGCCTCATTAGCCAAGGCTACATCGCGTCGTTTCTCATCAAGTTGCTCGAGATATAATAAGTGTTCCTCAAGTGGTGAAGTGTCTGGAAATAACTGTACTGCCAACTTAAGAGATGGGATCTGGCATTCTATAGGCAAGACTTCTTCCAACCCCTTAAACAAGCTGAAAAGGTGAGAAACTAGTAGCAGTATTTACAGATGTTCGGTAGGCCCACAATGTCGAGTATAACATCAAATGCCAATTTGACTTGGCCGAATTGATCGTTCATTGTAGAATGGTCTTGAGAGACTTATTCACAGCTTCCACCTGACCATTTTGTTATGGGTAATAAGGCGATCAGTTTTCTTGTCTCAACCCTAGCTTTGATGTTAACTCAAACATCATTTTGTTTTGAAAGTGACTGCCATGGTCAGTGACAATCCCCAGTACGATCACCAATTCTGCTATAGTGGGAAAACCCCTCTACGGACTACACTAGGGTTCTAAAGTGTATCCATAGATAACTGTCTAAAGTCTCCTACTTTTAAAAACTATCCCAAAAACACCCCACATTCATGCATAAAGTACAAAGTATAGGGATCCATTAGTTTACCTTAAACTCTACGTCCGGTGTTGATCCCTATGCATTCGATCGCTTCTCGACTGCAAATTGCCTCCCAAGACTGACCTGCATTCACCAAAATACAAACAAGAAACTATGAACATGCATTCTATATATGAATTAATGGGTTAGATGTCATAACAAAATGTAAATCAAACATGAATATTGAACACATAATATGGCAGGATGGAAAAAGTACTTCTTTATATTAATCTCACGGAGTTACTTATAAAATGAGATCGATGAATGCTCCTCGAACCTAGTTCTAGGATCCTCTTCACCAAGCTCCAACTGCTTCCACATATCCTTCTTCTCTCACACTTCTCTCTAGAGAATGGTTATAGGCTTATGGATGAGGAAAAAGGCAAGAATAGGGAATTTTGGCTCAAAACTCACAAGTCGTTTTCCCAGTCTTCAACCTATTGTACCTTCTTCTACTGCGTAGTACTCCAAAATAATCTTCATCCTCTAATATACCTTATTCCTTTTTGTACATCCTTGGTCCCTCCCTTCCTTCTTCATTTCTTCCTTCACTCTTTCCTACCTTCAAAATATCCTCTTGTTATCCCCCAGTTCTCCTATGTGCGTGAAGCCCCTTAACAATCATAATCCATCGTCATCACACAATTGTTGCACAACAACATCTTTATCCAGGTACCCAATGATTTCATAAATCTTCTGCGTGGACCCTTAAAAAAATCCCTCTCTGCAACATTATATGATTGTGTACAATCTATTGCAAATTCCATGATATAACCACCCAATATACTATTCAACCAGAAATCAATGGTGTAGGAAGTCCTATTAGTTACAAAATTCAATTGTCTTACCAACTCAAGAGTCTAGTTCCTTGGCACTGCAGTTACATACCTTCCAGTATTCTCCACCAATATTTCTAACCATTTAGTCAAAATAATAAGAAATTCACCAAAGAAAATCTCATACCTTTTCATCCATTGCTTGTCACTCATCCGAGGGTTTCTATTCTTTTTCTAGGAAAATTCTTGTTCCTTTACTTCTATCCATTCGACGATCTCTTTCTTATTCATCCTCCAAAACATTCCCTCAATCAAAGATTTTGGCGCGTGGTTATAATATCCTAGGTTCATTTTACTCCACCAATGAACCTTATAGACCCCCAACGATTTCAACATCACTTGGATGCAAATGAAGTCTCACCCGAGGCATCTATTGGGGCTGCAGAAACAAAGATTTTGTAGGTATGAGGGGATGGGAGGTTATCCTCATGTTTATTCTTACTTATCTACCATGTTGTAGTATTTTGTATTTATTTCCCTTGATTAATTAGTAAAATTCAATTATGCAACATCACTGTGACCTAGATTGCAACATAAGCTATTCATGGTAACATTCATCTTTACTATGCATCAATCATCTATTACACATATCTAGATCTATTCATGCATAAATATAACATTCGTGAATAATCACATAAAATAATTCAGACACAGAGTTTTAACGTGGTTCACCCAAATCTTGGGCTATGTCTACAATGAATGGATTCTTTATTATTCTTTATGCAATATTCTCAGGATTTCACATTGTGCTTACAATAGATACATCATGATGTACTTCTCCATATTTCCTAGCCACTCTGTAGTGCAATCTTCTCTATGCAAAACTCTCCCTAAACCTTGATACATAGACTCTTTCTTAGTCTCAATATATTCTCTCAATAGCAATGGCTTTCATCCTTCAATAGCCTATTCTACATGATCCATTACATATTTATACATATAATTTGGGTTTCAAAACCCTACTTGTTTATCCACCAAAACACTAAGACAACTCATGAAAACTCATTGTTCAAGCGTGTTTTTCATGTCTTTGCACGTGCATGTTTCTTTTACACTCCCAACTATTTTCCTTCCTTATTTTGTGTTTCTGTCTTTTTTTGCATGTCTAACTTCTTTTGCACGTGCCCTCATTATTCATTCTTCAAACTTCCTGTCCAACAATTATGACTGTTGTAACATAGAATTTTTTTTTCAAACTTTTCTAATTTATCGCAAAACATTACCTTAACCCGCCAATTTCTCGTCACCTCAAAAATTCAAATATATATTTTTCTCTTACTTTATTAGGCATACAAGAATTAATAAATTATGAAGGGGAGAGATCCAAGAACCTTAAGTGATATTGGAAAATCTATTTGAATTGAGTCATCAGATGCAATATTTGTAAGTCAAACACACAAAGCCTCAAAGAAAAATCAAATGCACTGGAAGTAACACTAAAAGTGGTAAAGGGGTTGTGGAACAACGTTAAGAAAAGTTTGTTTCTTTTCACTTACAATGGGTTTGATCATGCTTAATATTGGAAAATTATTTAAGTCTCTAGTTGAAACCGAAAAGTGACAATTCTGAGCAATGCATTGATTGCTCCAAAAGTTTTAAAACACTTGGGTTAGGTACAAATAGATACCTTCTGGTCAATGTGAATGGTGGCTTGAATAAAATGAAAACTAAGATATGTAACATGGTTTTTGTTGCGAGAATCATAAATTCAACTCTTGTCCTTCCTTCTTTGGATCAATACTCTTATTTTTGGAGCGACCCAAGTGACTTCAAGAATATTTTTTATTGTCACCACTTCATTGACAATTAGCCATAAGATATTTGATTGTATAAACCTAAATTGAATCAAGTATCTAAGGAATGGGATGATCATGTCAACATTGAATTGTGTCACAAATTATGGGTTACATAATATACTAGAGGTGGTGCATCAAGTGCACAATAACTTAAGTGGTATGACTTAAGGGATAGTTTCCCTTTCCATTATTTCTCTAAGTTAAATGTTTATTTGGTGAGTACAAGTTATCATTTAATAAGAAATATTGAATTGAGGTGTTATGAGTAATGGTCAATAGGGTCTACCTACCAACCATTCATTCTTTTTGGTTATATATTTTAGGCTATTATATGGAAATACATGGTGGTCCCTATTGAATTTGTAGGTTTGAGTTAACCCATTTCCTAAGCCACTCACATGTCAAAAGAAGCTTCAGTTCAATAACACTTGACAAAACTATGTTGGACAGGTAGTTTTGGGATACAATTTTGATAAAAATACTAAGTATAGAAGAAGTGCACAGAAGAAGAAGGAAGATTGGAGAGTGCACATTTAAGGCACATATAGAAGAACAGTTCACATAAAGAGGAATAAAGAAGATATAAGAATAAAGAAGAGAAGAAACATGGAGAAGAAAGAAGATGAAAAAGGAAGGATGAAAACTCAACATTCTAAATATGGAGGGACATGCAAAATCAAGTAGAAAAACAGTGAGAGTGAAAATGCAGCATGCAGATAGAAACATAGGTGAAAGCAGTTTGAACATCTATTTAACTGGAATAGTCATGCATTGTAATAGGGTTTTGGGAGGAACCAAGTAGGGTTTTAAGTGCTAGACTGTATGTATAAACAATTAATGGGTTGGGATAATAGGGGTCCCTCCAAGTGGTTATTGATCAATATTACAGGGTCTATTCCAAGCTATCAAGAGCTCCTGTCAGTAAGATGGGTGATAGGATAAGATGGGAAGGGAGAGAATCAATTTATGAATGTAAGAGATGATGCAGAGAGAGAGAGAGAGAGGCTTGCACTATAGAACGACTAGGCTAGGAGAAGAGAAATGTAACCATGATGTATCTTTGTAAGTGCAGTGTGCAAGCCTGAAGAAATTACCAAACACATAATAAATAATCCAGTTGTTGTGGACGTAGCCTAGAGTTGGGTGAACCACATTAACTCTTGTGTCAAATGTATTTTATATGATTGTTCATGGATTCTCGCTAGAGGCTATTAGATTAGATATGTTTTATGCATAATCATTGTCCAATGATCATTATTGTTACAATAATGGGTTATGTGGTAATATGGAATATAATGGTAGTATAAATTTGAAATAAATAAGTAGCTAATAAAGAATAAAGATAGAACAACACTCAAAAAACCACTAAGAAAGAATGAGAAGATTGGTCACTTCCCATTCCCTCACTACTGCAGAAGCCTTGTTCTTGCAATCCTAATAGATACCTCAGGTGAGACTTCGTCTACACATGCAGATGATGCCAAAAGGGATGATATCTGGTGGGTTTTTTTGGTCAAATATAACTCAAACTTAGGGTCTTACAAACCATGTGCAACGCCAAAAAATGGTTTCGTTGATGGGACCTTGAATTTGAGAATGGGGGAATGTTTTGGATGCCGACTAAGAAATAGATCTCAGAATGGTTCGAAAGGAAGGAACAAGATTTTGATAAAAAAGAGAACATAAAACCTCATATGAGTGACAAGTAATGAATGCAAAGGTATGTGTATACAGAACTGCATGAAATTTTCTCTGGAGAATTTCCAATTATTATGACTAAGTGGCTAGAAAGATTAGTGGAGAATATTGGAATGTACATAACTGAAGCATTGGGGAATTGGAATCTTGAGTTGGTAAGACAAATGAATTCTATAAGTAACCCAACTACTCACGCAGTTGATTTCTGGTTGGATAGCATACTGTGTCATAGAGTATTGTAGAAAGGGACTTTTTCAAAGGTCTACGCAAAAGGTTCATGAAATCATTAGGTACGTGGATAAATATTCTATTGTGTGACAAGTGTGTGATGAAAATGGAATCCAATTTCTCATGAGATTCATGCAAATAGGAGAAACAGGGTATGACAAGAGGATAGTCTAAGATTAAGAGAGAACAAAGGAAATGATTAAGAAGGAAGGGGAGGACTAAGAGGATTGAAGGAGGTATACTAGAGGAAGAATATGAGTTTCGAGTATTGTGTGCAGTAAGGAGGTGCAAGAGACGAAAGACTGGAGTTGGGAAAGGAGAGTCATGTAGTGATCCAAAGGAGAGATAACCTTGCACAATAATCCAAATCGTGGAAATACCATATATAAGAAGAGAAGAAGAGCAGTTTCAGTCCAGTCCAGTGATAGAAGATCCATTCAGTCCTACTTAGACTAGATCTTGTGTCGAATACACGACCCCATGTATGTCACCAAAATTAGAGATAACAGTTGAAGATTTACCACAAGAAACTATAGTTAGCCATGGAGGACAAATTAGTATCAATCAAAGCAGTGGAAGCAGTATGCAGAGTCAGATTCAACCAAAAACACCAAGAATAAGGACTATATAAAGAAACATGGTAGGGGTAGACAACACCTTTAGACTGCCTGATTTCCAAGGAGTTGGGTCAGAGGACCCAGAACAACATTTGTTTGTCTGCAAGACAATTTGGGTTGCAAAGAATGTTCAAGACGAGGATGTCAGGATTGTGCAGTTAACCATGTTGTAACCTAGGTATGCATCCCCTACCTCTCCCCTCTTTTTCCCTATGCCTTCATAAAGTTTTCCTTTTTATGGTTGGTGAATTCTTTTTTCCATCACTGAGTGACATGGTTCTTGTTTGCTTCTTTCCTATTTGAGTCTTTGCGCATTTCATTTTCTGTCTTTCTTGAAGGATGAAATATATGTCGTATTTGTTTCAGAATTATTGTCATCACATTCACCATTGATTGAGCTCACCACAGGTCTACCAATCATTTTCTATGCACAGGAAATTCCCGTGCATATGATGCAGCAATCCAGAGCATCAAATTTCAGTCTCAGACTGTGGGAACAAATAGGTTAATTTTCAACAACAGAAATCCATTAGGTCAAAAATATCAACGAATCTCATCCATTCAGGTTCTAGAATCGCATGGGTTTTAATATCAAGTTCGAAGTACTGAGTTGACGAAGACCCAATGCCTCCTAAGATCCAAAGAGCCGAAGTCTCAAGATCTTTCCATGTCACTCCGGGCCCATACCACTTCGGGAGATTTCAAAGCACCAACATTCGAAACTCTCGAAGCTTGAACATCCGAAAGGAATCTAGACCATCCAGTGGCAAGGACACGTGGAAGAGGATCATCCACTTTGGCGATTTTTATTCAGGGATATTGCATAAACATTCAAAACTCTCGAAGCCCGAACGTCCGAAGTGAATCTAGACTGTCCATCATAAACGACATGCAGCAACAGATCATTCACTTCGGGGATTTTCCTCTAGGATATTTTTCACTCTTCACATTTGAAACTCCCGAAACCCAGAATTTCAAAGAGAATATGGACTGTTCATCCATCATGACACATGGAAGCATATCATTCACTCTAGATATTTTCCTCCAGGAGATTTTTCATGTTTCACATTTGAAACACTCGAAGCCCAAAAGTATGAAGTGAATATGGACTATTCATCCATCATGACACATGGCAGCTGATCATTCACTCTAGAGATTTTCCTCCAGGATATTTTTCATGTTTCACATTTGAAACACCCGAAGCCCAAAATTATGAAGTGAATATGGACCATCGATCTCAAGTCAACGAGAATCGTCGATCCTTGCAGCAGGAAAATATATCCTGCAATCACATTATTGAATGACATCAGATCATCGTATCACCTCCATTCATCCCACACACTCTCTCTATTCTCACCACCCGACACTTATCCTCCATTAACCCCCACATTGATCTCCATCGGTGATGGCCCACCTCTCCAGATCAACTGTCCTTATCGCAGCTCGGACCCCCCGACCATTCTACCTTT
>ML804026.1:359913-379392 GCA_009831015.1 Picea engelmannii
CCCCATCTCTCTTTTCTCCACCTGTTCTCCACTAACTTCCCAACCTATCTACTCCTCCTATCCCTACGCGCCACCTATATCCTTGAATACACATCACCAAATCCATACTCTTGATAGCTCCACCATATTCACACCTCCTCTGGATTTGACATTTGCCTTCACACATCATCTACCCTCACATCCATTCATCCCGTCTCTTGATTGGATGCTCTCCTCCACGTCTCCCCTCTTACCAGATGAGCCAAAAAACACTCCAGCGAAGCTATTTCATAGGTACAAATGGAATCTGATGGGGTCAATACATATTGTGCTTGGCTTCTGAAAGATCAGGCATAGACAAAGAGTTAAGTCTTAGTCATAGTTCTATGCAAATCAATGTCATAAACACTTCAACAAACTCTGCTCATGCAACTGGTTATCTCCAGTGGCCTCCAACAGCTTGTAGACATGTCGTCGTTCAACACAGAGCTCTTCTCTATCACTCCAAGGCCTATTTTCGGCCACTCAGTTCCTCTAGCACATGCATCAGTTCTGTCGTAGAGACAATAGTAGTTTTATTTGTTTAAGTCCATCATTTTTCTAGATTAGATGCAAGAGTGGTCTTCTGTTTGTGATAAGAACCACTCTTGTTGATTGAGTCCAATATCTTAGTAGATTTAATTATTTGATTTACGAACAGTTCCCTAAATTTAGTACTTAGTCCCCTAAGGACAAGAGCCTCTGCGACTCTTTTAAATAGTTAGTTTTTGGATATTGTAAAGGTTGGATTTTTTGAGGAAAGAATAGCAATACAACAGATTGGTTGGACCCATTTTATGCACGGATTAAATCTCACTACCTGGTGAACGTACTCTTGATGACAATGTTTCATTCAACTCTTCATGTGTTTTCATTTTTATCTTGAATACAGTTTTTGATTTGTGCAACATACATTTCATTTCCTTTCATCTATTGTATGACTTATCTTTACTGATATGCAACCTGTCAAACAACAAATGCTTTGGTAAAGATTTGTTTTCTACAACCTATGGGAGTTATTGTGTTTTGATACATGTTTGATGTCTTGAAATGATATTTTAAGTACTGAACTTCTTGCAACAGATTATTCATTGAGTAGTTTGTTGTTTCTCTCTATTTTCTATTATTTCACTGGTATGTCATTAGTGTGCCATCAGCCAAGTAGGGCCTTCATCCATATCGTTCTTCCAACCCAACCTTGCCTTTGTCTTGATAGAATAACCCTCTGAACAACCAACAAAAATCTAAATAAGCAATCATTCTAAACTAATAGGTGGCCTAGCTTTTCCCTTTAGTAGTCAAGTGCAGACTTTAGGAACAACATCTTCTGAGTGTGCCATTAGCCAAGGAGGACCATCATCCATATCATTCTGCCAAACCAACCTTTCCTTTGTCTTGATTGAATAACCCTCTGACCAACCAACAAAAAGTTAAAGAATCAATTATTCTAAACTGATAGGTGGCCTAGCTTTTCCCTTTAGCAGTCAGGTGCAGACTTTAGGACCAACATCTTCTGGCGCCATTTCCGAGGAACAGAGTAATGAAATATCCTTCCCTGAGAGACCAGAAATTGATCATCTTTGACCTTTTATGGTGAACAAATATCAAACACCAACAGACTGCCATATTTCACCTGGCGACTTCATTGAGTAAAATTTAAAGAAGAAATACTGGCGCCCAGAAAGGGATTCAATAGATCCAAATCTGAAAAAAACAAATCCAAGAAGGATGATTATAACCCTAAGAATAACACATTAGGCTCTGAGCTAGAAAGGAAACTAAGCAAATCCATTGTAGCTCAAAGATACACTTCCCCCCTCAAGGGAAAAGTTGCACACTAGGAGAATACTTCAAACCATCATCACAAGCAACTTGAATTTGCTATCCCTAAGAACCATATTTCCAAAGGGGCTTAGACATCTCCTACTCCTAATTCCACTTCAACATCTAGTCCTACATCCACCCCTGTATCGCCCATAAATTTACAAATTCCCATTGTTCAAGCCATGGTCGTTAATATGATGGATGTCATAATTGCTGCCAGATATGCACCCTTAGTGCTACTTGTAGTTTTACATGCACTCACAACCACATATTACATGAAATATCTGCCAATATATAATAGTGAGGGTGAAATAACTGCTGAAGAACATATGGTATCATTTTATAGTTTTGCAAAAAACTTTACCATTGATTATTCAGATGTGTGGATGAGGTTGTTTGTACAGAGTCTGGATGGGGAGGTCAGAAAATGGTTTAAAAATATTCCTCCAGCCTCCATTCTGGATTTGGGTGAAGCTTTCATAAAGAAATGGGGATATAGGAGAGATTATCTCTATTACATCACTGAATTTCTAGCTCTAAAGAGAAAGAATGGTGAATCTATTTCAGACTTCACGAAGAGATTCAATAAAATGTATGGTAGAATCCCAGATGAAATCAAACCAATTGAAGCCTCTACCAAGATCACTTATGCTAATGCATTTGATATATAATTCTCCCTCCTCCTGAGAGAGAGAATATCAACCACATTGTTATCCATGCAGGAATTTTCCATCGAAGTTGAATCTAATATTTTGGCATTAGACAGATTAAAGACTAGATCTGAAAAAGAAAAGAAAAAATAGAGAGAAGATTCCCCTACCTCCTCTAACCCAGCTACATCTGAGCCCAAACTTGAAGAGATGACTAAGAATTTGAAGGATCTGACTTCTGAGATAGCTAAGATAAAATGGGAATCCAAGAAGCTAAACATAACCTTTCAAGGGGTTGGTAATAGAAATCAGAACCAATTCAAAAGGCCTAATGATGCTCCTCAAGTAATGTAGAGAGAAAGGAGAAATAATGATGATCAAAGGGTAGCGCCCCCTTTCCAAAAAAAACATATTGAGGAGATATATGCAGAGAATGATGCCGTGGAAGATACTGTTGTGCTTTTCAATGAGACAAATTACTATACCAGTCACTTAACACAACAAGAATATGAGGTAGCACAATTGTCAAATAAATTTGATGATCAGATAGGGGAAGAGGGAGTTATTCAAGGTCAACCCAAGAAGAAATATGATTTGAGGACGAGAAATGGAGCTTCCAAGGCCATCACCTCTAATAAAGGCAAACAAGCAGAAGCCCCTCCCAAGCCAAATACAAATAAATCTATGCCATCTAAAACTTAGTCATCTCCACTATCAAAACCTCTTGCCCCTGAAACAAAGGAAGCTAATAAGACACCAACCTCTTTCATCTTGGAACATGAGCTGAGAAAAATCAAGATTCTTGTCCCTTTGATGAAATTGTTAAAAAATAAACCTTTCAAGAAATCCATCATGAAAGTTCTACAACCTACTCCTTCTAGTGTATCTTTTGATGTCATTAGTCTACAAGATGAAAACCCAACCATTACTATGGGCCCACACATTGGGGATGGCTCTGATGCTTCTCCTCCTTTCTAGATATCTTTGAATTCCCATGATAAGATCATGCACAATTGTCTTATGGACTCAGGAGCCTCTCACAATGTCATGCTCAAATTTATTATGGAAGAACTAGGTCTGGAGATTACTGAGCCTTACCAAGACCTATGCTCTTTTGATTCCAAGAAAGAAAAATGCATGGGATTGATAAAGGATATGGTGGTTTCTCTATCACAATTACCCATGAAGAGTGTAGTGATGGAAATTGTGGTGGCCGACATCCCCCCAAAGTTTGGCATGCTCTTATCTAGAACTTGGGCTAAGAAGGTTGGAGGATCATTGCAAATGGACCTCACATATGCCACCATTCTTGTGTTTGGTGGTGAGCACATGAGGCTATACAGAGAGGTAAGGTTAACCTACATAGTCAATGATCATCAGAACCCAAGAAATCACCCCATTTATGTTGTTGAGGATGGGATTGGTTCGTCTATTTTTAATTTAGATGATGATGAACCTGAAAACCAGTCAACCAACGCAAAGATCAGCCAATGACTGGTCAACAAAATGAGGTGTGGAAGATGTATTTCAATGGCTCTTCATCAAAATATGGATCTGGTGCAGGTATTCTCCTCATTTCCCCTTCAGAAGAAGTTATAACCCTCTCTTATAAGCTAGAGTTTGAGACTACTAACAATATAGTTGAATATGAAGCTCTGATACTGGGATTGAGGGCTACCAAAGACACAACCATTGATTGTTTAGAAGTTTTTGGTGATTCTAAGTTGGTCATCGATCAAGTGAGGAATATCTATCAAGCTAAGAAACAAAGGCTCAAGAAATACAAAAACGAGGTATGGGATCTGATCGATAATTTTTTTCTATCATTTAACATTTCTTTCATTCCTAGAGAATGGAATCAGAAGGTTGATTCTCTGGCTTTAGCTGCAAGCACGTTCAAGCCTCCCATTGGCCCAAATATTAAATATCAGGTGGAAATCAAACATAGAACAACCATACCAGAAAACATAAAGCATTGACAATTCTTTAGTGATGATTTAGAGTTGCAGACATTTATTCACACCATTGATGAATTCGCCAATATCTCAATTGATCACGAAAGTCAAGAAGATGAAAATGAGAAATTAGAAGATCAACAATCTTCTCATCTGCTGAAGACAGTGGTTGGTCATGATATTGTGTAGATTAAAATCAATCACATTCCAAGAGGACTAGTACCATTGGAAAGATTGTTCGACATCAACGATGTTTACAAAGGAACTTCCATGAAGAATAAATAAGCTGAGGTGACAGAGTGCAATATTGGGACCACTGAGAATCCCAAGATCATCAAGTTGTCCAAAGCATTGGTTGCAGAACAAAAAGACAGGTATGTCAGTCTCATTAAAAATTTTGCTGATACTTTTGCATGGTCCTATGAAGATTTGAAAACATTTGATACTGACATCATCCAACACAAGATCCCTTTAAAAAATAGCTCCAAGCCATTCAGACATAGTATTAGACAATTTAATCCCATGTTAATGTCCATAATTGAGAAAGAACTAGAAAGAATGTTGGATCCCAAGATTATTGTACCATTAAGGTATTCAAATTGGGTGTCCAACTTAGTACCTATAAGGAAGAAGAGGGGGGAGATACGCTTGTGTGTTGATTTCAGAAATCTAAACAAGTGTTCTTTGAAGGACAATTACCCCCTCCCCAAGATGGATCATATTTTACAAAGGGTGGTAGGTGCACACAAAATTTCCTTGTTGGATGGATACTCTGGTTATAACCAGATAGCAGTTTGTGAGGAAGATAAAGAAAAGATAACATTCACCACCCCATGGGGAACATTCATGTATGACAAGATGCCCTTTGGGCTCATGAATGCAGGGGACAATTTTCAGAGGGCCATGGACATAGATTTTGTGGGGGAAACATATAAATTTATGGTCATATACCTAGATGACATTACCATTGTTTCCAAGTCCGATGAGGAACATTTGCAGCATTTGGAGCAGATTTTCAACAAATGCGGGAGGTATGAGATATCTCTGAATCCTATAAAGTATCACTTTTCCATGCTAGAAGGAAAAATACTGGGCCACATCATATCAGAGGGAGGCATAAAAATTGATCCAAAGAGGGTTTGTTCCATTCAACAAATTGAGATCTCCAGAAATAAAAAGTTTGTCTAGTATTTTATTGGTAATATAAACTTCCTTAGACGCTTTGAGCTGAATTTTGCTGAAATTATGAATCCTATTACTAACATGCTGAAGAAAGATGCTATGATAAAATGGTATTTGGAGGAGAAATAATCTTTCCAAACAATCAAGCAAGCTTTAGTTGAAGAACCTGTATTGGCCATCCCTGACTATACCAAAGATTTCTTCATTTTTTCCTTTTCCTCGGATGAAACAGTTGTTGTTGTACTGCTACAGAAAAACGAAGAGGGGCATGCACAACCCATAGAATTTTTTAGAAGATCCCTCCAATATGTTAAGCTCAAGTATGATATATTAGATAAACAGGCTTATGCACTGGTCAAATCACTCAAGGCCTTCATGTCTTATGTGCTACAGTCTAGCATAACGGCCTTTGTTCCTAGCAGTAGTGTCAAAGAGATTTTGGTCCAGCCATACAATGATGGGAAAAGAGGAAGATGGATTGTCAAACTGTTGGAGTATGACTTACACATAAAGCCCACCAAGCTGATCAAGGGGAAAGGAATGGCCAAATTGCTATCAGAATCAAACTGCAAGGTGCTAGAATTGCATCAAACCTTCACCCAATCAGATGCAACCATCATACAACCTGGACAAGACAACTTATAGGTATTTGAAACCTACTCCTCTTCTCCTTGGTATAATAACATCATCTATTTTCTACAACATTTTGAATGCCCACCAGATGTGAAGAAAATGAAGGCTAGGTCTCTCAAATTGAAAGCTATCAAATTTTGCATCTCAAACCAGAACTTGTATTGGAGAGATCCTGTTGGAATCCTGTTAAGATGCCTTGATGAAAATGAGGCTAAACAAGTCATGACAGAGATGCACAGAGGAGTGTGCGACGAACACCAGCATTGAAAGGCCACAACGCTCAAGATCATGAGAGCAGGATATTACTGACCCACCCTTTTCTCACTCTTTTCCACTGTTAGAGCCTGCAATGAATATCAGATGTTTGCAGGGAAGCAAAAGTTACTATCACTACCCCTGAAACCTATCAATTCCAGTAGTTTTTTTCAACAATGGGGGTTAGACTTCATAGGAGAAATAAATACACCCTCTAGTGGAAAACACAAGTGGATCCTCACTGCCACCGACTACTTCACCAAATGGATTGAGGCTATGCCCACCAGGAATGCCACTGACAAGGTAATCATGAATTTCTTAGAAACTAATATTTTTGCCAAATTTGGTTGCCCCAGTAAGCTTGTAAGAGATAATGCCCAAGCATTCAAGTCCAAAGCCATGATTGACTTCTATGGAAGTCACACCATTTCCTTGACACACTCCACACCCTATTACCCTCAGGGAAATGGCCAGGAAGAATCATCAAACAAGACTCTCATTAGGATCATTAAAAATATGTTGACTGAAAGCAAGAAATCCTGAGACTCTAAACTCAAATATGCATTATGGGCTGAGAGGATCAGCACTAAGAAGTCTCTAGGAATCTCACCATTCCAGATTGTTTATGGCATAGACATTGATTTTCCTACTCAAATCGGTATAACAGTCCTGAAATTCTTGCAGGAAGACATTGAGGAACCCAATGACATCCAAGGGAGAATCTTTCAGATTATTGAAGTTCATAAAATAAGAGAAACACTAGATTAGAGGACATAAGAATACCAGAGAAAGATCAAATCAACCTTTGATAAGAAAACCAAGAAGGATATTTTTCAAGAAGGTGACATGGTTTTGAGGTGGGATGCCAGAATGGATGATAAGTCCAAGCATGGTAAATTCGAAAACCTCTGGTTTGGCCCTTTTAAGGTGGTTGAAGTTCTGAACAACAACACATTCATCCTGCACAATCTGGATGATACAGAGATCTTTGGAGGCCCAGTAAATGGGTGCTTCCTGAAACACTATTTTGTTTGAGAATGGGGGGGAGGCCTCTCTTGTACCATAAACACTCCTTTTATTATTGATTTTGATTAGTTAGTTGTGAGAATAAAGAATCCATATCCAAATAAGGAACTGGGGTGCAGTTTCAACTTTTATTTCAATAAAATGCATGGATGAAGGACAATAACAGATATGCAGGGTTGACAGACATACAGGAGGGTAAGTGATGAAAGGTAAGAGAAATTATCTAATCTCAAGGCATCAATATATAGTTCTTAGCACCTCACAGGGACGAGCTATCCCCAGTTGGAGCCAATGTTGTAACCTAGGCCTGCATCCCCTACCTCTCCCCTCTTTTTCCTTATGCCTTCATAAATTTTTCCTTTTTTTGGTTCATTAAGTTGTTCTCCCATCACTGAGTGACATGGTTATTGTTTACTTCTTTCCTATTTTAGTATTTGTGAATTTCATTTTCTGTCTTTCTTGAAGGATGAAATATACTTCGTATTTGTTTCAGAATGCTTGTCATTATGTGCACCATTGATTGAGATCACCGTAGATCTACAAAGCCTTTTCTATGCACAAGAAATACCTGTGCACATGACGCAACAATCTAGGGAAACAAATTTCGGGCTCAGACTGTGGGAAAATATGTGTTAATTTTCGACGTCAGAAATCCATCAGGTCAAATAGATCAACGACTCTCATCCATTCAGGTTCCAGAATCAAACATGTTTTAATATCAATTTTGAAGTACTGATTTTCTGAAGACCTGAAGCCTTCAAAGAGCTAAAGAGATGAAGTCCTGAGAGCCTGCCACGTCACTCCAGGCCTATACCACTCCGGGAGATTTCAAAGCACCAAAATTCGAAACTCCCAAAGCCCGAACGTCCAAAGTGAATCCGGACCATCCATCGACAAGGACACATGGAAGTAGATCATCCACTTCGGGGATTTTCCTCTGGAATATTTTCATGTTTCACATTCAAAATTCCCAAAAAGATGAATGTCGAAGAGGCGGAGCGCTGAAGTCCCGAAGCATGTGACAACCAGTAATCGATACATGTGTCAAACTCATGAGTCATGACACGTGGCATCCATCACAGGTCATTTGGTTGTGTCATTCACCCATATCCATGTGACACATGTCACCTTTCTTTCCAGGACACATTAGCAGCCATGACATCATATGACATTAGGATACCACGTCACTTCGGTGATTTTCCTCTAGGAGATTTCCAAGTCTAACATTTGAAACTCCTGAAGCCTATATTTTCGAAGAGAATCTGGACCGTTCATCCATCATGACACGCGACAATAGATCATTCACTTTGAGGATTCTCCTCCAGGAGATTTTGCATGCTTCACATTTGAAACTCCCGAAAAATGGACTTCCAAAGAGAATCTGGCTCGTTCATCCATCATGAAACATGGTAGCAGATCATTCACTCCAAAGATTTTCCTCTAGGAGATTTTTCATGTTTCACATTTGAAACACTCAAAGCCCAAAACTCCAAAGTGAATATGAACCATCAATCCCAACTCAACGAGAACCGTTGATCCTTGCAACAAGTAAATATCTGCCGCAATCATGTGCTTGAATGAAATTAGATCACCGCATCGCCTCCACTCATCCCACTCACTACTCTCTCTCCTCTCACCACCCGACACTTTTCCTCTATTAACTGCTATGTTTATCTGCATCGATATTGGCCCACCTCTCCAGATCAACGGTCATAATCACAGCTCGGACCCCCCCGAACATTCTACCTTTAATGGTGGGGGGGGTCTGAGAAAGTGATTTTCCCATCGTGGGCCCTACCTAACATGGTGGCTCCTCAAGAAATCAGACCCGCCCCTCTCTAATCCTCTTACCACCTAAACCCCCCTCCGAGATCCTCCTGGGTTGTTTTTCAATACCGTCCCCTCTTGCCTTTCACCACCTGTTCTCCACTCACTTCCCAACCTATCTACTCCTCCTCTCCCTATGCGCCACCTATATCCTTCACTACATGTTTCCAACTCAATACTCTCGATACCTCCACCGTATTCACACCTCCTCTCTCTTTGACATATGCCTTCACACGTCATCTACCCTCGCGTCATATCGTCTCCTGATTGGATGCTCACCTCCACGTCTACCCTCATACTCGATGAGCCAACAACCACTCCAGCAAAGCTATTTCACAGGTACAGATGGAATTTGACAAGGTCAATATAGATTGCGCTTGGCTTCCGAAATCTCAAGCATAGACAAAGAGTTAAGTCTTAGTCACAGGTCTATGCATATCAGTCTCAGAAAGACTTTAACAAAATCTGATCATGCAGCTGGTTATCTCCAGTGGACTCCAAAAATTGACAGACATGCTGTCAATCAACAAAGATCTCTGCTCTGTCACTCTGAGGCCTATTTTTGGCCACTCAGTTCCTCCATCACATGCATTAGTTCTGTCGGAAAGATAGTAGTAGTTTTATTTGTTTAAGTCCAAGATTTTCCTAGATTAGATGCAAGAGTGGTATTTTATGTGTGATAATAATCATTGTTGATGATTAAGTCCAGTATCTTAGTAAAGTTAATTATTTGATTTGCGAACAGTTCCCTAAATTTAGAATTCAGTCCCCTAAGAACGAGAGCCTATGCAACTCGTTTAAATAGTTAGTTTTTGGATATTATAAAGGTCAGATTTTTTGAGGAAAGAATGGCAATACAACATACTGGCTGGACCTGTTTTATGCACGGATTAAATCTCTCTACCCACTGAACATACTCTTGATGACAATGTTTCATTCAACTCTTCATGTGTGTTTCATTCTTATCTTGAATACAATTTTTTATTTGTGAAACATACATTTCATTTCCTTTTAGCTATTGTATGACTCATCTTTACTGATATGCAACCTATAAAACAAATAAATCTTTGGTGAATATTTTTTTTTCTACAACTTGTGGGAGTTATTGTGTTTTGATACATGTTTGAACGCTTGAAATGATATTTTAAGTATTGAATTTCTTGATGCAGATTATTCATTGAGTAGTTTGTTGTTTCTCTCTATTTTCTATTATTTCACTGGTATGTCATTAGTGTGCCATCAGCCAAGGAGGGTCCTTAACCATATCGTTCTTCCAACCCAAACTTTCCTTTGTATTGATAGAATAACCCTTTGAACAACCAACAAAAATTTAAAGAAACAATCATTCTAAACTGATAGGTGGCCTAGCGTTTCCCTTTAGCAGTCAGGTGCAGACTTTAGAACCAACAAGCCACAGCATTTTAGGGCCATGCACTAGTCTGGTACATGAAGTTGTAGAGTACCACACCTACAGGGCAGGCCAAGACTTTGGAAGATAAGGCAAGTTTTGCTGAAAGAATTCAAGAAGCCAATTTATGAGTCACAATACATTATAAAACTAAAGGAGATTAAAAAATTTCAAACAGAATCGGTATGGGATTTTGATCAAAGGTTCAAGGACCTAATGGAAAGGTTGAATTTTCAGATCCTGGATCAACAAAATAAAGAATGGTTTATTGCAGGAATTATACCACACATTCACAGGCCATTGATACAATAGAAGGTTGCATCACATTCTGAGGCACTGGAAATTGCAATTAAATTGGAATCATCCCTTGTAGTAGACAATGGAGGGATGACACAAGTTCAGACGTTGTTGGATGCATTGACGATTCAACTATTATAGCTTACAAAAGGAAAGGAGAAACAAGAGAAATTATGGTGTACCAAGTGTAGGACTGGAGGCCATCATAAGGATCAATGCTCAACATTCACGCATTATTTGGTGACTGGAGTGCCAAATCCATTACCAGGAGGGGATATTGTTAGATATGTAAGAAATGGGTAAATCTTCCAACTGAATTTCCATTACTACAGAAGTATCACAGTACACCAAGGAACTTGTTTTGCAACTTTTGCAAGTTGGTTGGAAATCAAGAGAAGGATTGTTGTGCGTTTGACTTAATGGCGGAGAACACTTCATATATGTATAGGATTTAAGAGAAAAATGTTACAACAAAAGGGGGTGGTACGCAATATAATAATCAAAGAGGATTTAATCCAGGGAACAGAGGAATATTTAATAGAGGATGAGTTAGAGGGAATTTTGGTAGAGGAGAATGAGGATCGATTATATGTTACAATTGTAATCAACCAGGACACTTGGCCCATGACTTCCCAAATCTGTGTACAATGTGCACATATTGTAGAGAACTGGAACATGCGATAGAATATTGTCCTCAACTAGTTGTGAAATGGCAAGCAATAGGAAATCATAACCATAATCTAAACCAAAATGTGCAGAAAATATTAGCCGAAAAATGAAACAAAGGTCTAAGAATAACAGTTTTTATGCATGGAGGAACTAGGACAGGGGCTGATATGACGAATGGAAGAAAGCAGGTGGAGAAATGGGTAAGGAATTCAGTTGGGCCTATGCCAACCTTTGATCCTCAGAAAGAAAAGGAGACATATTGTAGAGAAATAAAAGAGGTACTTGGACAAGATTGGGGAGAATCAACGTCATTTGCGCCTCATATCAGATATCTCGTTGTACCAGAGAAACCAAATGAGAAGGTAAGCACACTAAAATAATTATTGAGTAGTTGTGTAGAGATAATGAAATATGAAACTTTGTTGAGTACACAATATGACATGATTTATCATCGTACATGAGGAATGGATACTCCCATTGCAAAAAGGGTGGTAAAGAATGTACTTCACAGGAAGAGGACCAACGAAGAATTCATATTCAGTGCACAAATTGCAGAGTATGATGTGGATAATGTTATCCTAGATATGGGTTTTGGTGTGAATGTTTTACCTAAGAAGACATGGGAGATGATGGGAAAACCCAAGCTAGTATGGTCTCTTGTTCAATTAAGGCTTGCAAATTAGCACAAAACAATATTGATTGGTCATTTGACAGGAGTACCTATGAACATAGATGGGGTGTGCAGTGTGGCCAACTTTGAAGTTATTTGAGATCGTGGATGACAACCAACCATATCCAACACTGATGGGATTGGAATGGAATTTTGATAACCAGTGGATCATTAACTTGAAGAGGAGGGATATTATATTTGAAGTTGGGTATTTGAAATTTATTGCACCCTTGGACCCATTAGAAGGAAAGAGATACATAAAGCCAGTAAGAGGATAATCACATTGACAACTTATATAACATAACTGCATGGATGGACAATTGTGTTAACCCTATTATATGGTATGCTAAGTTGGTGAAGTATCATTTAGTGTGCATCATATTATGAAGAAGGTCTAGAGAATTGGAAACAAAGAATGCATGAAGTTTCGACTAGACGATGTGCACACATGACCTAATCCTTGTGCTGGATTGGAACATAGCTATGTGATCCACCCAGGTACGAT
This sequence comes from Picea engelmannii, assembly GCA_009831015.1. Classification (NCBI taxonomy): domain Eukaryota; kingdom Viridiplantae; phylum Streptophyta; class Pinopsida; order Pinales; family Pinaceae; genus Picea; species Picea engelmannii. The sequence goes on from ML804026.1 coordinate 372,833, forward strand.
GGATTAACTGATATAATATTATTTTTAAAGGAATTTGAGTTTTTGGTACCCAAAAAACAAAGGTTTTTGGCACTATATGTTGTCCTAAAAGGGACTCCAACAAGATGGTGGGTTGTACACAAGGAAGGATGAAAGACTAGCCACAATGCATAAGACTAATGCAAGTAAGGTTTGGTTATGAGGGAGAAAATATTGTGTAAAAGTATACATTAGAGAGAGATCCAAAATGTCATGTTGAGAAGTGAAAGACCTTATGGAGTTCAATACCAGAGACAAAATGGACACACATATTTATACACACACTGGTCACGATTTTGAAGAACTAGTATTTGGAATTGGAAATGCGTAGAGAGACAGTAAGATGGGAAGATTTTTCTCAGAGGTTCAAAATCTCATTTACATTTGAAGATGAATCTCCATCAATAGATGTAGTGCTATAGGCTATTCAAACTAATATATTCTCATAATAAGGGTTAATGGATACGGTACCAGTTTGCATTGCGAACAAGGCTACTATGATTATCCATGAGTTATTGGAGTGTTACAATGTGGCTAAGGAATAATATGTTGAGGAAGATCCTAGGAACATGTAAGTATTTGAAACAGAAGGAGAACGAGAAGTAGAAGGACTAGAGCTTGAGTTCATTGTGTACAAACAACCCATAAAGACACGAAAGGTAAACATTGGGATTATAGAGAATCCAAAGTTTGCACAGATAGGGGATTATTGGAGTGATGATATAGTCGAGAAGATTGCAAACTTGTTGCATGAATATCAAGAACTATTCCCAATGGAATTTTTAGATATGAAGGGGATAGTAGGAGACTTAGGTAAGATGAATATTCCACTGAAACTAGGGGCTAATCCAGTACACTGACAACCTTACAGGTTAAACCTGAAGTACAAGGAAAAGGTGAAAGCGAAAATCGACAGGATGTTGGACGTAGGGATCATTGAATTGGTAGAAGAATCTGAGTGGATCAGTCCAATGGTATTGCATGACAAGAAGGAAAGAGGAATCAATATTTGCGTGGATCTGAGGAAGCTAAATGACGCATGTTTACATGATCCATTGCCAACACCATTCACATATGAGGTACTAGAGAATGTAAGAGGCCAAGAAGCTTATTCTTTCACAGATGGATTCTCGGGGTAACATTAGATAAAAATTGCGCAATAGGATCGAAACAAAACTACTTTTGCGACAGAGTGGGGGAGTTATCAGTATACAATAATGCCTTTTGGACTGAATAATGCTTGTGCAATGTTCTCTAGAGTAGTGTTTGCAACATTCAAATAATTTATTCATAAGTTCCTTGAAGTGTACTTAGATGATTGGACTGGGTCCAATCTACTCAAGGATCATGTAGAAGTACTTAGGCTAATGTTGGATAGGTGTATACAGTGTCATATTTCATTGAATTTGAAGAAGTGTATTTTATGCACACCATTTGGAATTTTGTTAGGGAATGTAGTTTGCAAGTAGGGCTTACCAGTGGATCCAACCAAGATTGCAGTAATTATGGATTCATAACCACCTACATCAGTCATATGATTGAGGGAAACTCTGGGTCATACATGCTATTACAGGAAATTTATTAATGGATATGCACAGATCACAACACTGATGAAAAATTTGTTTAAGAAGGAAGAAAAATTTCAATGGAAGGAGGACTGTTAGAAGGGTTTGGAAACCTTAAAGAAAAAACTAGTGACCACACGAATTTTGATCTCTCCAGATTGGAACAAGGAGTTCCATGTTCACGTAGATGCATCATCCATAGCGTTGGGCATAGTACTCTCTCAACCAGGGAAGGCAACATAGATCACCCAATTTATTTTGCAAGAAGGAAGTTTTCCATAACAAAGAATAATTATACTACTATGGAATGAAAAAATTGGAAATGGTCTATGCACTACAAAAGTTAAAACATTATTTATTGGGGTCTCTCTTTAAGATGTACGCATACCATTCTGCCTTAAAATACTTAGTGAACAAGCAAGTGTTGGGGGGGATAATATGCATATGGATATTGTTGTTTCAGGATTAGAATTTTGAGGTTGTGGTGAATCCAGGGAATTTGAATGCAAGACCAAACCATCTGTCGCACATACTATCTGAAGAAGATGCAGGAAATTTATATGACAACTTCCCAAACGCACAACTATTTGCAGTAAAGATGGTGGGTGATTACTTCTAGGACATTGTGTAGTTTCTAAGTATAGGTATGGCTCCAACATAGATGATAGTGGTGCAAAAGAAACAACTGTTATTCAAATAAGAGGATTAGAAGTTGATTGTAGGGAATCTATACAATTTGGGAGAGGATAGAATATTAAGACAATGTGTGTTGGAACATGAAAGACCGATGATACTTGCATAAAAACATGATGGGATTTCAGGAGGACATTATGCATGAAAGGCGAGTGCACAAAATATTTTGTGTGAAGTACTTTGGTGGCCTACACTTCACAGAGATGCTATGGAATATTTTCAGTCATGTGATGTATATCAAAGAGTGGGAAAACCATTCAAGATGGATAAAATAACTTTGAATCCACAAGTTGTGTTGCAAGTATTTGAGAAATGGGCCATAGACATTGTAGGGACAATCAATCCACAAGCAATGATATCAGTGGAAAGGTATATAATCATTGCGACATAGTACTTTACAAGATGGGAAAAAGTAGCATTAGTTCTAGATTGCACCGCAGAGACTATTTCGTGATTTTGTTTTGAGAATATACTCACATGATTTGGATGTACATGCATATTACTTAGTGATCAAGGCACACACTTTCTAAATAAAAAAATTGTAGCATTGGCTAAGGATTTCAAAATTCATCATCAAAAGAGTACCTCGTATCATCCTCAGGCCAATGGGGTAGTGGAAGCTTTCAATAAAAGATTGGAAAATGCCTTGACAAAAATTTGCAACATATGGAGAGACGATTGAGACTTAAGAGTTCTTGCAGTATTATGGGCCTACAGGGAAACAAACAAAAGGTTGACATGGAAGACACCCTTCAAGTTGGTATATGGGAAATAAGCAGTGATGCCAATGTATTTTATTCTACCTAGCTTGTGCATTTCAACGATCAATGATCTATCAGACTCTAACGAAATAGAGGAGAGATTTGCATAGTTAGTACAACTTGAGGAAGACCAGTTTGTTGCATGTTTCCATTAGCAAGTTCATAAGTAAAGAGAGAATCCTTGTCATGATAGACACATTAAAAAAAATTAGTTTCAACTGGGAGACCTAGTATTACTTTATGAAAGGAAGTTTATGCAACACCCAAGGAAGTTTAGAATGCACTAGTTAGGACCATATGTGATTCAACATGCAACTGAGATAGGTGTTGCGCAGTTGGAAACCCTGAATGAAGAAGTATTTGGAGGAATGGTGAATGGAAGGCGATTGTAAATATATAGAGGCGATCAACAGTTTTTGCAGTAATCTAGGTTGTGCCAGACCACATGTATAATAGTAGTTGTATTATAGTAGGAAGGAAAAAGACATAAAAAAAAATAAAAAGTAGAAAATGAAGAAAAATAAATAAATATTAGATATAGAAAAATTATAGAGTACAAGGAATAAGAACTTGCACAAAAGGAATGGTTATCATAGATCAGGATGGAACGATGCACAATACACAGAAGAAAATAAATACATAGAAGAAAAAGACTGTGAAGTAATTAGATGTACAAGCAAGAACAGTTGCACAGTTTGGCACTAACAAGATTGTTTGGAATCATTAAATCACAGAAACAATGACGACCAAGTGGGGATGACAGGTCATAAAGATTTTGTATAATATTAAATGGTAAAATCCACTGGAAATCAAAATAGATTGGCAGTACGAGGAAAAAATCACACTACAGATTTGGTAATAAAGCCACATTTATTTAACCATTCATCAATCAAGTTGGTGGATTGGAAAATTTAGCTAAGGCATGATGAGACATTCATAGTTGGAAAAGAGGCACAAAAATAGTTAAAGGTTGCTAAGCATAAAACATTGTTACAAAGAGTTGCACGCAAGAGAGAGCGAACCAGAGAAAACTAGAGAAAATCTTAGTGAATCAAATCCGAGTTACAACTACCAAAGAAAAGTTGTAGAGAAACTCAAGCAACCTATCACATGAAAAAATGGCCCCACCAAAATTTGGAGCATCATCAACAACAACGCAAAAATAGTCAAAACGCCCAGTAGTTACACCATAGTTGAGGAAATACCCGGAGCTTCATCTTTAGATTCACAATAAATATTCCATAGAAATTGTATCCCACCTAGGATGGATAATGTGCCACCAATCAAAGTACCAACATATGGGAAATGCCCACTGGAAACATCATTGGTGCCACCTAGTGTAAGCATTGAAGGATATATGCTTGAAAATTTTGTCAGCCTCAAGTTTGTGGATCATGATATCACCGATAAGAAAAAATTCTCAAAGCTGGCCAGGGATAAATAATTATGTTCTAAGAGTGTGTTGGGAATGTTAGAGATAGTGTTGGAGACACATGTATGGGAAACAAAATTGGAGAAGTTGGGCATACTAAACCTGATGGAGATCCCACACTTCAGATGCGGTCTGGAAATTAATGCTTCTGTGAACTTACTGCTCAATTGTTTCCATGGGGGGACATGTTGTCTTGACCCCCCTGTGTCAATTGATAATGTGTTGATCACACCAATCACAGGGCTCCCAAAATACGGAGAGGATCCAACCATTTTTTTCAACAAGGAAGGAGAGAGATCCATGTCAAAATCAATGAAGGAAAAGTTCCAGACTTTCAAGGGGAAAATGGATTGGGTGTTAAAAGCATCAATGAAGAAAATGTTTGGTTTGCAATGCAGGTATTGGTCTACAAGTTGCTGCAAAAATGTTGGAAGGATAAAGTACCAGCTGCATAAAAATGCATCGAAGGGTTTCAAAAGAACTAGGCCACCTTCTTGGTGAACCATTTTTTGCAATATTGTATTGAGGCTCATGAAAAGGGAACAAAATTCCACTATGCATAGATTTTGATTTTGTTCACGCCGGTAGGATGGAAAAAATTGGGATACTATCAGTGCATGCGCACATTTGGAAGAGGTAATATGGTCAGGAGATATGCCAAATTATGGAATACTACAAATAAAAGGAGGCAACATGATAATAATGTCACATTCTTCATATACTTTCATATTATCAGGTATCTAGTCAAACACACACCATAAATTTCATTTGAAACAGTGGAAACTTATAAATACATTGTGTGATTCAAAGTAGGCATGGACCACATGTATGTGCAGGAAAAGAAGGACCCAGTGCACTATTTGTTGTCGACCAACTATAGGTTGACATCAGAATATGTATGTCTAATTGTGAATGATTGGGAAGAGGGGTGGAAAACCCCAGCAGAAACATTGGGGCACCTGGAAGAGGAAGGAGAGAAGGATAAGATTGATGAAGAACTGTATGAGGAGTAGGGGAATGATCCAAACAATGGCATCAGAGATATTTCTATCCCATCAACAACAAAATTTCATAACACATACCCCATAATAGGAGAAAAATGGAAGGATAAGGGGAATGAAGCAGCAAGAGGGGCACAAAAGAAGAATAAAGCACACAGAGAAACCTTATTTTATACTTTGACCAATGAAAATATGGACCGCATAGTCTACCAAGTATGGGATTTCATAGAGGAATTCATTGAGGAAGAAACCAGGAAATAGGAAGAGAAGAAAAAGTGAGTGTAGTATCAATTGGAAGCACTCCAATAGCTCTTAGTAGCTGCCAATCTAAAAAAGGAGAGAAGGATCGAGGGAGGATCGTTCATAATTCTAGGTAAGGAAGAAGAGGCTATGCATATAGCCTTAACCCATCTAACAGTCAGGAACATAAAACTTCAGATTGAGATAGAAGCACTTGAATTTACAACATTTGAATCACAGGAATAGGTGAATGTTCTAGGACACTTGAACATAGTGGTATCAAGGATGTCAACACAAATATTACAAGACTTTCATATAGGCATGTTGCAAGAGATTAAGAGCCAAGGATATGAATCACACCAAGAGATGGCAAAAATAATGGATAAAAAGGCTCAGTGATCCGAATTATTTTCGGCACAAAATGAGAGCGGAGATATAATAAAGAGATGCAAAGAGATATTGCAGATATTCAATAATATAACATAAATGTATCAGAGATGCAACCATAAACTCAGATATACATTAATACACGATTTCTATTAATGAAAGAAATGTACAGAGACTGTAAAAATACAAGGTGAAAGACTCGCTAGAATGGTGGCAGCTTATCTCTGAGAAGAGATGTGACGGCTACTCGCATTCACAAGAAGATGATTACAATGAGAATCAGAAGGCCTTTTTACAATAGACGGGAATGCAAAAAGTCTTAGACATCCAAAAACCTAACCCTAGGAGATGAAGCACCAAAAGTCATGTGGGCCCCGTTTGGGTAAGTTGGTGCATCAACTTCCTGGGGTCGTAACTTTTGCATACGATCTCCGTTTTAGGCGTGTGATAGCTCGTTGGAAAG
>ML804026.1:390579-434743 GCA_009831015.1 Picea engelmannii
AAAGACCCATGTCACCAATGTTTGAGGCTGATCTATTGATGAAAACAAATCACCAAGAAGAAAGGGGACTATGAGTCCCTTCTTCCTCCAAGGGAAGGCTTTTGGACCCTCACTAGCTAGCTCTTCTTACAACAAAGAAAATGAAAATGGTGATGAAAGAACTCTTTACAAATCCACTCAATGGTGAGATGGATTGTCCAATGTAATGATGCCAAAGTGATTGTGTCAAGGATGGAGTCCTCAAAACAATATAGGCAGCATAACATTACTTTGAATTCCTTGAGAAAATGAGGTGCATTCATGGCTTTTTATAGCATTGCATTGGGTTATTGTTTAACTGCTTTGTAGTGTGAAAAGAGGCCATTTAGGGCATTATTAGGTCTTTGACCAACCCACTAGTCGGATCCAACCCAGATTTGAGGGTCAAATCGGCTTGGGAGCTGAACCATAAGTGGTTGGGAGACCGACCACTTTCATAAATGCACCATTTAGCAGGTGCACGCCTTTTTGCGCTAACAGTCGCGCATCATGCGCATGTGCGCGATTTCTACGTTTTTGTTCTGCGCATGTGTGCGCACACCCAATGTCTACAAAGCACCCTTCATTTTTTCACTACTTTGTATAGTTTTTTGACCTTTTTGAATGCTGTGGTATTAATTCAGGTCCATGAATGACTTCATCATTGTTTGACGATGATGAGTTCTTGTAACCATGTGCGGACGAAATTTCAGTGATAACAGATGCCCCCTGATGGATGAGGTTAGGAGCATACGTATAGCCGAAATCCATCAATGTTTCTTCTACTGAGAATTTTTTTGTAAGAGAGAGTAATAGTGTGATTGTCCAGAGCGATCTGTTGGAGGGAAAAAGGAACTGGTAGGACCCGATCTTCTATGAGGTGCGCAAAATAGAAAACGGTGTACAAATGAGGCAGGCATACCCCATGCTCATGTCATGTAACTCTGAAAAAAGATGATTGAAGTGTTGGTGTAGACAAATGCAGTGCCCTCAGGGGCGGCCATGATAGAGGCAGAAGACAATTCTGCAAATGAACATGCTCTGAATAGTAGGCATTGATCGCGGAAATAAGTAGTAGTGATGATGTGGGCATTGATAGACCTACCAAGTTCAGAGGTCTTCGGAAAATAAAATAACTAACTGCAATAGTCACAAAGTAAGACCCACCGTAACATGAGAAAGTGTTGGCATCGAATGTTATGGGGGTCAACGATAGCAGGGCGCAACGGTGTTTCACCATGTGCCGTTCGAGATCTCTCATTTAATAGATAATGAGAATCAAGATAATGTCACCCTTCTGGAAAATTGTGCTGATGTTGAAAAAAGGGGAACGCGACTCCCAGAAGTAAAGGGCTTCATGAAATCTACCGAGGTGAGGAAGTGGCAGAGGTACATGGACGAAGTCAAGAAGTGGGAGGACTCAAGACTGCCCCTTGGTTCGAGGGTGTATGAGATAAAAAGTGGCTACAACCGTGTAACGAGGTCGAGTGTCAGGGGGATGACAAGACTGGTGATAAGTTATTCCAGAGGCAAGACAAGGTGAACAAATTCATAGGGTAGAGGTAAGTGACCTGTGGGGTACTATGAAGATACGGACGATGTCGGCAAGGGTAGATGATAAGTAATGCTCCAACCAAGGGTGACATGGGTTGCGTTTGGCCAAAAGGAGGGAAGAAGGTCGCCAAAGGTGACGACAAAAAAGATAATGTAATGACTGAAAATAAAGGTGTTTGTACAATAAATAACGAATAATTGGGGAGAAATGTACAAAATACAAAAACAGGTGCCCCAGTGTGATATGCGTGGCCCACGTAGGGCATAATTTTCTTGGAAAACTGATGAAGGGTGGGGGCCCCATTGGTGAGTTTTTGTATGAGGTAGGTGAAATGAAGTTAGGTTTGCAGAGGGGCAAACTGATTGTGGAGGAAATGGAGGGGTCATGATACTATGGAGGTGCAGGTAACAAATAGAACCAAGAAGGGACAATCTGGGAGTCCGTGTGGGAAAGCTAGCAAAATGAGGAGAAGGAGTATGTGGTTGATTCACGACATGATGAAAGACTATTGGGACTCCCATCCCTAAAGGGTAATGAAGAACAACATGAGTGTCAAAAGTGTCAAAAGGTGCTATGAATGGGACAACTCATGTGGGTAAGAATGCTACTGGGTAACAGTACCGAAGATGCAAAATGGAGGTGTGGGTACTGCAGAGCCGGGAATGGAGATCCTAGAGGTAAACATCAGAGGGTGTGACTAGAAATGAAGGTGTGATACAGCGGGAAAGACTACATGTCAGTGATGAGTATATACCTGAAGGGGTTGTGTCGATGTATGATGAGCAAGTACCTGCACACATGAAAACCAAATACCCAAAGTGAACAATATCTGAAGAGAATCAAAGATATGAGCATGTATTTGATAAGTGTGACTAGGCACATGCGTACCTGACCATGGTATGAAAAAGGGTGCCCCGAGGGCTTAGTATGAAAAGAAACCCAGGGACTGCTGAGTTGTAGGTGACGGGATGCTAATCCCGTGGCTGAAGACGGATTGAAAAATGGACACCGTAGGCTCCCGGAATGGTGAGTGGAAGTTTGGAAAAAGGCCTATATATAGTTGTAGGGCCCACATTGCCACCTCATTTGTACCTGCTGCAATAGTGACTGGATGAGAAGTTTCTAGAGGAGATTTGGAGATTCGGGGAGGGCGAGGCATCCGATTGGTGATTAGCGAGCTGCAGGTTAGTGGTCTGATCATCCTGCATAGAAATAGGATTTCATTTTTTGGGCAGGGGTTGTACGGGGGGCCGTACAGAGGCATTTAGGGGATATGGGCCCCACATGCGCGGGTGATCCGGTGATAGGTGCGCATATGTGCATGCATGTCCAAAGGATATACGTGCATGGGGACGCGGTAGAGAGAATTTCAAGCGTGCACGAAGGACGTGCCTGTGAGTTGAACAGGCACGCATACGTGCGCGTCTGTGGGTTGGAAAAGTGCGCACCTGGGCGTGCATGTATGGTGAACAGGTGCACTCGGGAGTGCGCCTGTGAAACAAATAGGTGCACACTGATGCGCACCTGTGTAGTGAACAGGCGCGCATGTGTGCGCGCCTGTGGGTAACAAAACCGTGCCTAGGAGGCAAGGTTGAGGTGTAGAAAAATGAGTCTTTTTTATGCTGTTGATGGTGCTTGAGCTGATATAAGAATCTGTGTTGTCTGCAGGTGGATGGTGGTGACGATGCCAGAGGGTCTATGGTCTTTCATCTAGGATGAGACGTTCCTGGAGCAGTGTGTGGGGGTTTCGATGCCATGGTGGGCCATCGTGCGACGAGCAGCAGTGGTTGCGGCGATGACGAGCGGACGACTGCTGCCAGGGCAGGAGGGGCCTGTAGGGGGTGGGCCACCACCACCTGAGGCAGGTGGTGGTAGGCTGCCACCGCCTGAGGGAGGGACAGGTGGTGGCGCTTTAGAGACACCGTGAGTGGTGCTTTGATGTATTGGATGTATATATATTTTTTATATATAGGCTAGTGAGCCCATTTTGTACCGAGGTGCTATATTGGCCTGTGGATACGTGTATTTTTGTATGTAAACCTTCAGATGACACTGTAGACCTATATATATATACATGAGTATACTTTTTGAGATCTATGTGGTGTTTACATGTTTTTGGTTAATGGTTTGATGATGTCTATTATATATATATGCTGTGACAGGATTGTGATATGTTTATGTATGTGTAGAGGTATCTTGATGTGATATATTCCAGTCTAACACAATATTAGCTAGGTTATCTATGATTTGATTCAATTGTCTTGGAATATGTGTAAATGTAATGGAATCAAAATGTTAATATAAAATCCTAACCTGTAGGTATTTGCGAAAGAGGCAAGGATCACGGATGCGGTACACATTGTTGAGTTGAAGAACGACTAGTTGAGAGTCGAGGAAGACGCTAAGGTGACGAATATGATGATGTTGGGCATTGTCCAAGAGGCCAATGACAATAGTGTATTCGGCTTGGTTGTTGGTTGCTGACCCCAAGCATATGCCGCTCGTATGGAGCATTTCATATGAGGGGGTGTAGAGAGCCCAAGCAGCCGAAGCGAGATTTTGTGTCCAACGACTGGCGCCATCAGCGTAACTGATGTGGTAGGCTGGTGGAGGAAGCATATATCAATAACACAAAGGATAGTTTAAACGTGAGGGGAGGAAAACAAAGATTAAAAACTCTAGAAAATAAATAACCTAAAGTAGAATGACTACGTTTTAAGCGTAAAATTTCTTGAGATACAACCCGTTGACGGGTTCTTTGAGAGAGAGGCCTTCAGGAGAGGCCAGGATATATGTGCCTTTGGTGAGGAAATGTTGAATGATGTATGGACCATGCCAGAGTGATTCAAATTTTCCATGGCCAAAGGTATCATGAGCGATATCATAAGCCAGGATGAGGTCACCTTCGCGGAATGAGCGAAGGTTGACATGGTGATCAAAGGTAGCCTTGGATCGTTTTTTAGCTGCCTCGTTGTTCTGTAAGGAAGATCGACGATCTTCATCCAGAGACTCCAAGTTCAGCAAGCGTTGCTCCATTGGAGTAGTGTCAGGTAATAGCTCAATTGCGGTGCGTTAGGTGGGAATTTCGCATTCGATGGGAAGAGTTGCCTCGACCCCATGGACTAAATGGAAGGGTGTGAAACCAGTAGCGGTCTTCACAGCCGTTCGATAAGCCCATAGTGCAGAAAATAACATATGATGCCAATTGGTTTTATGTTTATTAACCATGCATTGTAACATGGTCTTGAGGACTTTGTTAACTGCCTCAGCCTGTCCATTAGACTGAGGGTAATATGGTGAAGCAAACTTGTGAGAGAAGCCTAACCGAGATGAGAGTTCGACGAAGATATCATTCTCGAAGTGTTTTCCATGATCCGAAATGAGTTGGAGGGGTACTCCAAAGTGGTATATGACGTGGTTAAAGAAGAAACGTATTGCGGTGTCAGCGGTGTTGTTGAAAGTGGGCATAGCTTCGGCCCATTTGGTGAAGTAATCAACAGATACAATGATGTATTTGTGGCCATTACTAGAGGGGGGATTACAAGTCATGAAGTTGATGCCCCATTTACAAAAAGGGTCGACAGAAATGACAGGGTGAAGAAGAGTGGGGGGAGCGCAAGCTTTGTTGGCATAGAGCTGACATTGCTCACATAATTTCACGACATAAATGTAATCATGAAATAAGGTAGGCCAAAAGTAACCGGCTCGGATAATCTTTTGAGTAGTGGAGATGCCCAAAAGATGGCCCCCACATGCGCCATTGTGGCAGTCATTTAAGACTCTGTCGGCCTCGTTAATAGTCAGGCATCGACGAAGAATGGTGTCAATGCCCCACCAGTATAGGATGTCTTCGATGAGAAGGTAGTGGGGGGCCTGATGGTGAATATGTCAACGATCATCTCGTGAAAGGTGATTACCGAACTTTTGAGTTCAGAGGTAGATGAGGAGGTCATCGTACCAAGGATCATCCGAAGTGATGTAAAAGAGATGTTCATCGGGAAAGTCGGTGTTGACGGGAGCGCTGGTGTCAGAGGGGAGGGTCGTGACAAGTTCGGCGAGAACGAGGGCCTTCTTACTCTTAGGTGTGGAGAAATTGAGCTCATATTCCTGAAGGATAATGATCCATCGAGCGAATTTTTCGTTAACTTGTCGGTGGCTAAGAAAGTACTGCATAAGATTGGAATCTGTGACGCCCTTTGTGGTGCGAAGCAGAATGTAATGGCGCAGTTTCTGGACTATGAGGAAAACTGCAAGAACAAGTTTCTCTTCATGTTTATACTTCAAGGGTGGACCTGAGAGGTTTTTACTAACGTAATAAATGACGTGTTCACGATTATCATTTCCGATATGGACGAGGACTCCAGCTACTGATACAGCTGATGCTGATACATAGAGGATAGAGTCGTGTTTATAGTCAGGTGCACTAATTAAAGGTGTGTTTGAAAGCACGGCTTTAATATAATCAAATGACTGTTGGGCATGGTCATCCCAATGAAATGGGATGTCGTGACGTAGTAAGAAAAGGAAACCATGTGCGCGTATGGCATAATCCAAGACAAAGCATCTAAGAAATTTAGCTTTGCCCTGTAGACTCTGAAGTTGCAGTAAATTCCAGGGAGGTGGAATTTCGGTGATAGCTTGGACTTTGAGGGAGTCTACGGTAATATCGCTTTGGGAAACAATAAAACCAAGGAGGCGCCCTACGGTGACACAGAACACACACTTGAGAGGATTCAAGCAAATGTTGTACTGACGACACCGTTGAAAGATGATTCATAAATCATCGAGATGCTGGGTGCGTTTCTTGGATCAAGTTGTGAGGTTTTCCAAGTAGGCGAGGATGATATTAGCCAGATCGTGAAAAATGTATGTCATCTCCCGCTGGAAAGTTGCACCGACATTCTTTAAGCCGAAAGGCATGACACGATATGCAAAAGTACCCAACGGGGGTAGTGAATGCAGGTTTATACTGATCGACTGGGTGGATTTGAATTTGGTTATAGCCAGAGAATCCGTCCATAAAGGAGAGAGCCTCGTGGCCAGTGCAGTCGTCGATAATTTGATCGAAGAAAGGCGTTGGAAAGTTGTCTTTGGGACATGCGTTATTTAGATCACAAAAGTCTGTGCAAACACGGATAGTGCCCTATTTTTTGTCTATGGGTACAGGGTTGGAAACCCATGAGGTATAAGCGATGGGGTAAATAAACCCGGCAGCACGTAATTTGTCAATTTCATCTTTGATAGTCGTGGCTTTGGATGGGTGTAGTGGTCGCTGTTTTTGGTGAACTGGTGTGATTTCAGGCCAGGTGTCGATGCGATGTTTGACAATAGAGGGATCGAGGCCAGGAATTTCTGTGTATGACCAGGCGAAAATATCTCTATATTCCTAGAAGAGGGTTGTATATGTGTCGATTTCCTGAGGAGTGCAAGCAGCTCCAATGATGATTTCTTAGACGATGCCATTTTTAATAGAAATGTTGATTTTGATGGTGGGGGAAATGTTGGCCGTGTTTCCTTCTTCAAAAGCATCAGGGGCAGGAATGGGATTGTTGAACTAGTCGATAGGCCCTGATGGGATAAAATCCTTGGTTTTGACCGCATAAATGGGGTTTTGGTTAGGAGGCATGGAGGCTTCCTGTGGAGAGAAGAGTGCACGATGGTGTAGTGCATCCCAGGGAGAGTCTGAGTGATTTAACTCTTCAAGTATTTCTTCGTCGCATTGGAACTGACAGGAATACAAGGGGTCGTGAGGATTGATCTCGGTGACCGTGGTTGTGTGGTTTCCCCCTGGTGAAGAAATAGGGGGAACATGGTTAGGATATGGTGAGGATTCACTTGACATAAACCATATATTGAAGTACTGAGGGGTATCCGTGGTGGTTGGATGGAGAGTGTCTGTAGGGGAATGAGCAGGAGAGTTGGGGGGGTTGCGGGGTAAATCCTCAGGTACGTCATCTAAGAACCATGGAGGTGGTGGGAGTGCCTTGGGCTCAGGAGAAATGACATGAAGATCCTCTAGTGGTGAAGTAATGTCAATTATCGTCGTTGTGGGTCGGTGAAGCAGGGCCAATTGACATTAACTGTATTTGAGGATCATAGGACACTGGTATGTAAAATGAGCTAATGAATTGCAGCGAGAGAAAGGGCATCTCATACGTTCATTGACTGAAGTAGTGACATAACGAATGTCAGTTATATTTATTGAGGAGGACGTAACAGGGCTGGGGTTGTTCTGGAAGTTCTGGCGTACGATGGCTAATGTCTGCCAAAAGCGTGGCAGTGTTGGACAATGATGGGTATAATGACCATACTTTGAACATATAGCACAAGCGTATTTGGTCCTCAACCCTTTACTACTGGAAGGGTGGGTGGTATTGGTGGGACTAGCAGTAGTGGCGGGTGTTGGGGGAATGTGATTGGGAGGGATCAAATTCCATAATTCAGGTAGTGATGGACAGTTGTTAGTTTGGTGGCCCTCTTTCTCACATAGTGCGCAAGGTGGTGGGATGCGTGGAGGAAGTGGAGCGTGGGATCCTTCTTCTTTCTCCTTCCCCCAGCTGTAGTAGGGGGGTTAGTGAGTGGGGGGCTNNNNATCTCTGGTGGGTGTAAATACCAAACTGGGATTGCTAACACCATATTAGGTAGTGTGAGCGTTGCGGATACCTGAAAAGCCTCGATACCTGGTGGAGGGTAAAAGAAGGGAATTTGAGTGAGAGGTTGGGGAACTGTCTCCCAAACTAGACTATGTCCTTGGGGAGAAGTGGAATCGTGGACTAGTGTGGTCGACGAGTGTCCAGGAGGTTCTTTAGGGGGGGGGGTTCTGCAACGAGTGGGACATCAGGTATGATAGAAGCCTCTGTAGGAGGAAGGGTATCCGTTGTGTGAGTTCCATTAGATGATATGACGCATACTTGATTAGCGGGATGAAGGAGTGGTGGTTCTCCATGGTATTTCGCTAACAAGGATGGATCTTTAAAAATCCCAGGACCCATCTTGACAAGTGGATATGCATCTTGGTTGGTGTGGATGAGATGAAGAATGTTATCGATGTTGGCAGATGGGTTGGGCTTGTAATGTGAGACTTGGTCAATGGTCACGATCTTCCCATTGTGGGGGAACATCATTGTCCGAAAGACGGAAGATGACATTGCCTTCATAGCGTACATGTAGCTACGACCGAACAAGATATTATAATTGAGAGGGGCATCGATAACTTCGATATCTATGAGAATAGTCTTTCCCCTGAGTTCGACGGGGACATTTTGGAAGAGCCCTTCAGGAGAGGATGGTCGTCCGTCATAAGCTCGTAATGTGATGGCAGAGGGTATGAGTTCCGGGGAACCAAGTTTCTACCATACTGTTTTGGACATGATGCATGTAGATGCACCTTCATCGATGATACACCGATGAACTGTGATGTTCCGTATTTTTACTGGCATTTGAAAAGCGATCAAGGCGGGGAGATGAGGTTCTCTGCTGTCAAGATCAAAGGTGATGAGTCGAGTATCTGCAGGGTTGACTGCCCCCAAGGCGGAAAGTAGTGATTTCCGCTAAGTAGGACAAGTCTGGAGGACTTCCAAGACTGACATGGCAACTGGGTATTGTGCTAAGTCATCTACCAAACTATAGTTATGAGCTGCCCTAGCATGTGGGTTGTGGACATTCTTGCACAATGGGATGTGAGGAATGCGAAGCGGTGGTTCGGTGGAAGGGCGAGGGATCACTAACGGGGGTCCCGTTGGTGTCGGTTTTGTCTCTGGGGGGATGGAAGGAGACTCAAAGGGTGTATGATACTAAAAACTACGCGTTTGCAGAAGGATTTCTTCCTCACTGGTGAGGAGGATTGTACGCTCTGCTGGATTGTTGGGGTTGAGGTATTGTCCCACCTGAGGTGGGGGATGTTGTGTGTCCTGTTGGGTGTTTATCACGCCTTGATGTGGAATAGGATTTTGCATCACGGCGGGAGGGGGTTGTTGCACGTATTGTTGTGGTGCCTGCTGAGGAGCAGGCTATGCAGGAGAATGGGGAAGACTACCAGAGTCTTTAAATCATTTGAAATCAACGATATGGGGGCAATGATGAGTGTAATGGTCGAATTCACCACAAAGGACACAAGGGAAGATGGTTTTAACATTATTTCTCCCTTGGCGTTTATTATTATTGCCCCCTTGGGGGTTGTGGTTCTCTTGGTTCTGGTTGCCCCCAGTTGGTTGGTGCTGTGGAGGTTGATTCCCGCCTTAACCTAGGTTGTTGTTATTCCTGTTCTTTCATTTCTTATTGGCATTGTTCGATGGATGAGTTGGGTTGGCTGTATTCAACTGCTCAAAACTTTGGTATTGTTGAACAACAGAGGGTTGAACAAAATTCACCCCCACATGAGGATGTGGGGGAGCCATGGGTTGTGGAGGACTAGGAAATGGGAAGTACAGATTTTGTGGTGGTACCAATCCATAAGGTACATAGGAAGGCGTAGTTCTTTCACTAGTACTATAAGCTGATGTTGAGGGAGTACCACTGTTTGTGGGAATAGGTGGATGTATGGGAGGTGTCGGTGGTGGTTCATTGATGGGTGGAGGTATAGAAACAGGGTATGGATTTTGATAAGGGGGTGGGGGGTAATAAGAAGTACCCCCGTATGCCGACGGGTATTGAGGTGTTCCATACATCGGTGGTGGTTGGGGTTGTGGACCATGGTGTGTGGTGGCACCGATTAGTTCGTCTGCTAAGTGAGACATCCTAGGTTTGTCTTGGCCAAATGGCACGGGTTTTGGAAGATCAGGAAGTACCATGTATAAGTATCATGACTGTGCATAGATGAGGTCATATTGTTGGGCCTTACTGATGGCTTCCTCTTCGGATTGAGGGAAGGTGGAAGCTACATCCTTACCGAGAAGAGAGACAAGGGATCTAAGAAACCAATCGAGACATTGTTGCTTGGTGGTTTCTGCTTTGCACAAACTACATCACCTACGCCACTCGTGAATGTGGTCAGCAATGTGTGTGGCTGAGGTTTGTTTGAAGTTAGACAGTAGTTCTAGACCATTGTCATGGCGGATGGGTAATTGGAAGAAGGTCAAGAATGCTTTGGCCAATGACTCAAAAGTTGTGTGGGACCTTGATTTTTCTTCGACATACCATTTAGCCGATGGGCCAGTGAGTGTTCGTTGAAATAATCGCAGTCTGATGGAATCATCCATAATGCTATTGGAGGAGCACCATAGGTGAAAGGTCATGACATGGTTGGTAGGGTCGTCGCCTTCCTTTCCTTCAAACTTTGGTATGTCTGAAGGTAGTTGGGTTGGCATTGCAGGCCATGTTGGATCATGCAATATAGGATCATTGGTGAGTTTGGTGAGATCCGGTATGTTGAGAGAAGCCAAATATGGCATCTGCAGTGGGGGGGAAGATTATCTTCGGCCATAGTGTGTTGTCAACCTGACCCTTAAGGGGGGCTAGGTGGGTTGGTGCTCCCTCCTTGAGAGGAAGTGGGTCCCCCGCTTCCGTGTAAAGGAGAGCGAGTGAACGAATGACATTGGTAAGTTGACCCAAGTAATGTAGAACCAAGCAAAGCTGATCCCAAGATAGTAGCACTCACAGGAGTGTGTGAAGGAGGTGTCAATGAACGGGAAAGACCTGATACTCCCCCGAAGATAGGAGGGAGGTGGAACAAGTGTCGTGAACGACGGGGGTTCTGTGGTTCCCCTATGATGTCAGACTAGCTGTGTGAATGTGTGCAAAAAGTGGTGAGAGTAATATAGAAACAAGATCCTTTGCGCTGAATGTGTACACAATATATATATCCAAATCAACCTGTAATCAGATGTGCATCATACATAAAATGAGAAAGAAGCATATATGTGGGTAAGTGGGTTTTGTCTACGTGGGGGAATCAAAAGAAATAAAATGCTCATGTCCTAGAAGATGTAACGTCCTTCCTCTCAAATAGCACTGGACCTTCCAATAGTACTCAACAGTGGGGTCTGAAGTCACTGGAAGAGAAAATAGTGAAGGATGAAATAACTGGTTATAATGAGGGGTAAAGGGGGCATATCCCGAAAGAGCTGGAGATATTTCCCAATAGCCACACAAAATACAATCAAGGTGCAATTGCAGCCCACAATTGCCACCTGGGTAGTTGTCCTAGAGTTGGTCACTAGGTACCTCGGTCAAAGTACGACATTTAGATTTTCATCCTAAGAAATGGGTCACGGTATGGATCCCGTCCAAGAGGTGGGTGCCTCAAGGGGGGACGCACAGAACAACCAGACCTCGGCCTTCAACCCTTCACGGGTATCTCCCTGCCTTATGGTAATTGGAACACTGGACTTGGAGGATTTTCAGTTCCCTATTTGACAACCTCTATGTTTGATAACGTGAGAACCAGATAACGGGGAGTTATTTGGATGCCTATCCCCGAAATCCTACCTAGACTAAAACATTTCTTTTGGCACCTCCTATGGAGGAAAACTTAGTGAGTTTTTTTTAGAAATATTTTTAGATGTATTTGTTTTGGGAGGTTGGGGGTGCAAACCAACCTCGTTGATTAAACATGGGAGTGGATAGTCTCATCAAGAAAAGATGGGGTATTTTAAGAATCCCTTTGGAGGAAACTTACTTTGACCTCCACGTTTCAAGAAGAAGCTATGTGAGTGATAAGTGACTTTTGTGTGTGAATGAAAGTGTGCCAATTTTTAGTGAATTAGATGTCACCTTGCTGCATGTGGACTTCGCTTGGTCCTTACAAGAGTTTGATTACCTAATTAACTAAGTGCCTTTGGTACAACCTTGCGTAATTCAAAAGCCCTAGGAAGCTAGCATGTGGACATGTGGGTCCGTTACTATCCCTTTAACTCCCTATTGTGATGTAATCTAAGAAAAGCTTGAAAACTATCCTAGATTGAACATGTGGGCATGTATGGGCCCGTTAAAAAACCTTTAAACTCTCCTAGTGTTATGATCTAAGAAAGTAAAAATTTCAAACACTATTCTACCTTTGTAGCATGTGGGCATGTTTGGGCCCGTTACAATATTAATATGTGTTTGAAAAAGAAAACTAAGAGGGGTCCCAAGAAGGGTCGTTGTCCTCTCCTAAAGGTTTTAATGTTCTTAAGGGAGATGAAATTGTTTCACAATCTTTTTTTGATTCTCAAGGTCGCTTGAAGGCGCGAGAGAAGAGCATACTAAGTGATTGTAATTCAACTTCTAGTCCCAATGTAAGTTAAATGTGATTAAAAATGATTTCCAACTTATATTGTAAGTCAAAAAAAGCCATCCATGTGGCCAAAAGCAAAGAAGGGAAATTGATTTTATCCTCCTAAGTGCTTATGTGTGTTTGACTAAGCCCTTTATATGATGAGGGGACTAAGTGTGATGCAGCTTTAAAACATGCTTGACATCATTCTTTAGAAGGAAGATGGCCTTCCCCACATCTCAACAACTTACAATGTGAAATTTTTCATAGATGCGTGGGTCCTAGTGAAGACAGAGGCGCACAGAGCGCATGCGTGCGAACAGAGACAAGTTAAAATGCGCACGTGCACAGAATAGAACTGTGAGTTAGGCGCATGGGCACACAATGTGATGCAGAGAGGCCCAACCTATCACCCTATAGGGTCTCTTTCCCTGACCTCCTGCTCACAGGATCAATTAAATTCTCCTTTCTGGTGAGTCGAAGCAGCTCATTGGATTCCCTCGGGAATCACTGCTACAAAATACCAGTTCCACAGGTCCTTATTTCCACCCCTCGGCCTTTTTCACGTTACCGAGGTTATCCCCAACTCAAGTATCAGGGTTCGGGTTCTCGCAGTTCCCGCTGTCGAGAGTTTCAGTCCTCTCGAATCCCCGATTTACGATGAGCTACTTTCACGCGCGAGCCCTCCTGATCTTAGCTCCAGTCGCATACGACCATGCCTCCGCAACCGTGACCTTACCTCCCTCGAAACCTCACAACTCTCTATACCAAGATCTTGATTTTCCGACTTTCGACACCCGAAGTGCCGAAGTGCCGAGGCACACGAGAGTTGACCTTTCAACAACCCTTTGTCTCACCGAGACTTCGGACCTTTGCAACTCGCGAATTCTAACACCAATGCTCTGGGACTTCTCGCGGCGAGATCCCGAGGTCTTCGTGCCACCTGTATTCCACTCACCGGCTTCGCTATGGCCACCTGTCCTCCAATGGTCAGAATCTTGCTTCTCGCGATCGCGCAATCCCCATGGACAAATTCTCAAGCCTTTTCTCACGAGGCTCTGATGTACAATCCTACGTGCAAGTCCGACCTTTACCCTACTAGTTCGCCAGATCCCTCGATATCTGACACACATCCTCTTCAATGGACGGTCCCAATCCTCTTGCTCCTTTGCCGCTTCACATCCTCGCGCCTTGTGACTCTGACTACCCAATACTTGGGTTTTCAAATGGACGGTTCCTGTCTTCGTGCTACTTCGCTACTAGTGACTGAGAGCACCCAACACTTGGGCCTTCAACCTGTGAACTCCTGAGTTCGCGAGATCACTGATCTCTGCCACCTGTCCTCCTCAGATGGACGGCTCCTGTCTTCTCGCCACTTCGTGTCCTCGCGCCTCACGACCCTTGACACCAAATTCTCAACCCTTCCACTTATGAGCTCTCGAGATATGAGGTGCCACCTGTCCGCTTGCCGACTGCTGTGGTCCCACACCGTTCTCGAGTGTCGATACCCCGAGATGACATCAGCTAGGCCCCACAACACGGAGCTCTCACCTCCTCGCCACTCGTGAAGTTGAATAACTTCCTCTTCCAACCTCCAGTGCCCGAGTTCCCAATGTGGGTAATCTTGTGACACGCGTCCGCTCCCAAACGAATGGCCCAGATCAAATCTTGCTAATTCACCATCTTTGATGTCGAGGGACTCTCCCCTTGCTCAGGAGGCTTATCTCCCTCGTAGCTTCTACAGATATGACATCTATCGGGGATTCTGAGCGAGATCTAATGGCTCCGGTCCCTTTCTCCGGTACGCTCCTCCTCGGATGATTCTTGACCGTGAACACCAACGGTCCAGATTCTATCGACTGATCCAATGGCCGATGTTTCTCCTCCTGAGCTTTGGCGCTCTTTCCTCCTGCACTTGGAAGAATTTAGAATTTCAAAGGCCTTGACCTTTGCTTCCTTCCTCTTCTACGAGCTCCTTGACCTTGAGCCTCGCCGACGCACATAAGAGCGCTGCCCTTCCTGAGCTTCTCCTCAAACCTTTGGAGACTTGACCTCTACCTCCTGTAAAGTCTTCATGCATATACCATGTTGTCTCTCCTGAGCTCCTTCGAACACTCAGACCCCTTGAGGGATTTTATCCTTCTTCTCCACAGATGGAGAAATGAAATAGATGCCCTCCTGGCTATCCTTCTGCTCAAGCCTCTTCTTGAGTACTTCTAGGTATTCAACGATCCTGTGAGAATCCACTGATGGATTCTCCCTCTGACTCTTAGAACTCAAAGAGTTCTCTTCTCCTGTGTCATCTTCACACTTTCTCGACACCCTCCTGGTGGAGTATCTTTTCCTATGCACCACTGTACACACGCTCGATGCCCTCCTGGTAGAGCTTCTCAGAATCCTCGGTGATTATGGTCTTCTGAACTCACAACCGAGTTCCTTCTCTGTGCACTCCTTGCGCTGGCTCAATGCCCACCTGGCAGAGCTTCTCAGAACTCCTCAGAGCTTCTGACTTCTATCTTCAAACTCTCAACATAGTTCTTCCTTCAGCACCTCGTGCTTACGCTCAATGCCCACTTGGAAGAGCTCCTACATAATCCTCCGTGATTCTATCTGCAACTGTGTTTCAGCTACACAGCCTTGCCTCCTGAGGTATTCAACAACCTCACAGGTCTTCTTCCTGAGTTGTTGACTTCAGTCTCTGTGCCTCAGCACGTCTTTGTTTGACTGCTCAGAGTTCAGAAGTGAATCCCCATGGCACCGGCTCTCAGAACCCTCAGTGTCCTATCATACCCTCCAGGCATGAAGCCTCAAAGACCCTTACCTGAAATCAAACAAACTCCTGAAAAATGCATCCACATAACACATACATTCACAGCATATAATGAACACTCACAGACATGCATATAAGACAGAATAATACAGGAAAAACTACTCTCTGATTATATTAAAATGGCAAATGCCTGTATTTTACAATGGTGTTCCTCGAGCTCTCTTTGGCTCTTCAAATCAACACACTAACTCAACATGAGATCTGAAAAATCTCTTTTACCTAAGGGGCTCATCGAGCTCTTTCCTCCAGGGATACCTACTCTAATAAATTACATTCAATGGTTGTCTAGTCCATCATCTGGATCTAGATCTCAGCCGATCTAGCATTAAATCTGATCCTATATAACACCTGCACAAAGGCACAACTTCTATGGCTCACCAGCCTAAGACATTAAATTACATTCAATTCAAATTGAAATGAGGTTGTGCATCCCTTCAGCTTTGAATGCATGCGCGCTGACGTGGCTGGCTGGCTGGCTGGCTGACATGGAGCGATGCTCCTACATCATACTCCACAGCTGCAAAAATCATGAGCTCCTGCTCATGAGCTTCCCCTCTGGGCTGTTTGGATATCTTCCTGGATCCCAAATAAGTCTTTGGAGCTTTCCATCTGCTCCATCCTGTTGTTGCTGCTGCTTCCACTGTACCACTGCTGCTGCTGCCTTTTCTCTACCCAGCTTCTCTTTGTTGGTAGTCTGCGCTGATCTCAACATCAGCCTTCTGATGTCCTATATCTCTCGGTCCAGCTGCTCCAATGGCTGGCCCTGTTGTTGCAGTATCCTCAGCTGCAAAATTTTTTGGCCATCGGGAAGATCGCTATGATCTCCCATGCCATCTTTTTCATCTTCATCTTCAATTTCATCTTCATCTATGGCCTCAAGTTGCCACTCTGTTGTAGACTTCAGCTCTGCAGTCTCTTCCTGACTGACCTGCTGCTCAGTCATCTTCTTCTCTGACAACTCAAATTCTATCAGTTCCCTTGCTGGCTATAGATTGTTCAACCAATCCTCCAACATCTCTATCTCCATCTCCCATGGAGTGATAATTCTATCTGCTTTCTCCTCGGCTTCTTTTGCTGCTAGCTTCAACGCTACATCATCTTTCTTTTCAGCTCCTTGGCTGAATATGCTGAGACACTCCTCAGAATTCTCGCTTTCTCCTTCTGCTCCTGTTGCAAACTCCCATGTTGCAGTCTCTTCAACTTCAATGTTGAATGCTTTGAGCCATTCCTCGGAATTCTCACTCTCTTCTTCTGCTTTTGCTTCTTCTTCTGCTGTCAGCTCCGATGCTACAGCGCTCTCAGCTTGCTGGCTGAAATCATCGAGTCGTTCCTTAGAACACTCCTTCTCTTTTCTTTCTTCTTCTTATGCTTGTGCTTGGGCAGTCTCAAACACCTGCTCCAATTCCTCGTCTTCCCTGAAAATAATTGTTAGCTCCAATTTCCTTTTGACAGTCATCTCCAGCTGTGACTGTTCTGTTGTTGTACCATCTGCAACACAAATTTCTGCCTCCTCCTGGGCACATGGTAGGAATACTCCAATTCCCCCAATCATCAAAAGACCATCCTGATCTTCCTCCTCTGTCAGCTGCACCTACTGATCCAAATTCATCTGCTCATCCCTGCCCACCTGGCAATATGGGATGTCCCTGTTGCCTCCCTGGCAGACCATGAGATCAACCGATCCCATATTCATCAGCACTCCTTGCTGAATTGAACTCTTCTCTGAGTCCATGAGACTTTCAGACAGTCTCAAATGTTCATTTATTCCTACCTAGCAGTTCAATACGCTTCCGCTACCCTCCTGGCAGTCTTTGATGCTTCCGTTGTCTCCCTGGTAGTCTTCAAGATCCTCATCTGATCTCCTTTCATTGCCCAGCTGGCAATGTGAAATTCCTTTGTTGTCCCTCTAACAGTCTGTGAGATCCTCAACTGATCTCAACTCATTGTCCTCTAGGCAAGCTGGAATTCCTTCTTATCTGCCTTCATGGCAGTCCTTGAGATCATCAGTCGATCTCATTTCTGTTCCCTTTCTCATCTGGCAATATGGAAACCTTCCATTTCTTTCCTGGCAGTCTATGAGATCCTCAGATGATCCCAATTTATCTTCTTCATCATCCCAATCATCGAGACCCTTTCCAGTCTCTTGCCAACAGTGATCAATCATTTCTTCCTCTGTGGCCTTGAGGTTTTCAGCATACCTCAACCATTTTCTCAACAGCCTACACTGTCTTTTGACCATCAGCTCCCTGACTGGCCACCTTGCTTTTTCCTTCTGCATGGGAAAATTTCGCATTCGTCTCATCCTCTTATCCTGCCGCATCCGCAATTCGAACTCCTCTAAGTTTGATTTTAATTCATAGAGTTCTCTATCCATTTATGCTTCCTCTCCAAGCTTTTTTGCCTTTCTTTTCTTCCTATGGCCTTCAGTAGCCATGCTGCTATTTCTGTCTGTCTCCCTAATAGATCTGCTGATGTTACTCCTACAATCCTGAGTGCTCAGCTTCAATCTATAGTCATGTTGACTGTCTCCTTGATTTCTGCCTACCTGCAAACAATCATTACAGAGTCCTCCAGTGCTTTGTCTTCCTCCTGCTTTCCTCTGTCTGCAATATACAAACAGACTCCTACTCTGATACCACTTGAATGTGTATCAGAGTGATTCAGTTCCTCATTCCCCTCCTCGCCTGAAATATACAGACAAGATATCATCTCTGATACCACCTGATGGAGAGAGGTCCAACCTATCACCTCGCAGGGTCTCTTTCCCTGACCTCTTGCTCACAGGATCGATTAAATTCTCCTTTCTGGTGATTCAAAGCGGCTCATTGGATTCCCTCGGGAATCACTGCTGCAAAATACCCATTCCAAAGGTCCTTATTTCCACCCCTCATCCTTCTACACGTTACCGAGGTTATCCCTGAATCAAGTATCGGGGTTCGGGGTCTCGCGGTTCCTGCTATTGAGAGTTTTAGTCCTCTCGAATCCCCAATTTACGATGATCTCCTTTCACGCGTGAGCCCTCCTGAGCTTATCTTCAGTCGCATATGACCACGCCTCCACGACCGTGACCTTACCTCCCTCGCAACCTCGCAACCCGCTATACCAAGCTCTTGATTTTCCAACTTTCGACACCCGATGTGCCGAAGTTCCGAGGCGCACGAGAGTTGACCTTTCAATGGCCCTTTGTCTCACCAAGAATTCAGACCTTCGCAAGTCACGAATTCTAACACCAATGCTCTGGGACTTCTCATGGTAAGATCCCGAGGTCTTCGTGCCAGCTGTATTCCACTCACCAGCTTTGCTATGGCCACCTATCCTCCAACGGTCGGAATCTCGCTTCTCACGATCTTGCAATCCCCGTGGCCAAATTCTCGAGCCTTTTCTCGCGAGGCTCCGATGTACGATTCTACATGTAGATCCGACGGTTCTCCAATGATCCGGATCCAACGACTGTCCTCTTCTCGAGGCCTCGTGTCCTCGTGACTCAGAGTACCCAATGTTTGGGCCTTTACCCTACGAGTTCACGAGATCCCTCGATCTCTAACATGCGTCCTCTTCAATGGACGGTCCCGATCCTCTCACTCCTTCGCCGCTTCACATCCTCGTGCCTCGCGACTCTGACTACCCAATACTTGGGTTTTCAACATGCGAACTCCCAAGTTCACGAGATCTCTTGATCTCTGCCACCTTTCCTCTTCAGATGGACGGTTCCTGTCTTTGCGCTACTTCGCTACTCGTGACTGAGAGCACCCAACACTCCCGAGTTCGCGAGATCACCAATCTCTGCCACCTGTCATCCTCAGATGGACGGCTTCTGTCTTCTCACCACTTCGTTTCCTCACGCCTCGCGACCCTTGACACCAAATTCTCAACCCTTCCACTTACGAGCTCCTAAGATACGAGGTGCCACCTGTCCACTTTCCGACTCCTGTGGTCCCACACCGTTCTCGAGTGCTGATACCCTGAGATGACGTCAGCTAGGCCCCACAACATGGATCTCTCGCCTCCTCACCACTTGTGAAGTTGAATAACTTCCTCTTCCAACCTTCAGTGCTTGAGTTCCCGATGTGGGTAAGCTCGTGACATGCGTCCGCTCCCAAACGAATGGCCCAGATGAAATCTCACTAATTCGTCGTCTCTGATGTCAAGGGACTCTCTCCTTACTCCTAAGGCTTATCTCCCTCGTAGGTTCTGCAGATCTGACGACTATCGGGGATTCTGAGCGAGATCTAATGGCTTCGATCCCTTTCTCTGGTACGCTCCTCCTTGGATGATTCTTGACTGTGAACACCAACGATCCAGATTCTATCGGCTGATCTAATGGCCGATGTTTCTCCTCCCAATATTTGGTGCTCTTTCCTCCTGCACTTGGAAGAATTTTGAATTTCAAAGGCCTCGAACTTTGCTTCCTTCCTCTTCTGCGAGCTCCTTGACCTTGAGCCTCGTCGACATGCGTAAGAGCGCTGCCCTTCCTGAGATTCTCCTCAAACCTTTGGAGACTTGACCTATACCTCCTGTAGAGTCTTCGCACATATACCACGCTGTCTCTCCTGAGCTCCTTCGAACACTCAGACCCCTTAATGGATTTTATCCTTCTTCTCCACAGATGGAGAAATGAAATAGATGCCCTCCTGGCTATCCTTCTGCTCAAGCCTCTTCTTGAGTACTTCTGGGTATTCAACGACCCTGTGAGAATCCCTCAGTGGATTCTCCCTCTGACTCTTAGAACTCAAAGAGTTCTCTTCTCCTATGCATCTGCACACTTTCTCGACGCCCTCCTGGCAGAGTATCTTCTCTTGTGCACCACTGTACACACGCTCGATTCCCTCCTAGCAGAGCTTCTCAGAATCCTCGGTGATTCTGGTCTTCTGAACTCACAACCGAGTTCCTTCTCTGTGCACTCCTTGCACTGGCTCAATGCCCACCTAGTAGATCTTCTCAGAACTCCTCAGAGCTTCTCACTTCTATCTTCAAATTCTCAATAGATTTCTTCCTTCAGCACCTTGTGCTTACGCTCAATGCCCACTTGGCAGAGCTCCTACAGAATCCTCCATGATTCTGTCTGCAAATGTGTTTCAGCTACACAGCCTTGCCTCCTGTGGTATTCAACAACCTCACAGGTCTTCTTCCTGAGTTATTGACTTTAGTCTCTGTGCCTCAGCACGTCTTTGTCTGACTCCTCAGAGTTCAGAAGTGCATCCCCAGTGCACCGGCTCTCAGAACCCTCAGTGTTCTGTCATACCCTCCAGGCATGAAGCCTCAAAGACCCTTACCTAAAATCAAACAAACTCCTGCAGAATGCATCCACATAACACATACATTCACAGCATATAATGAACACTCACAGACATGCATATAAGACAGACTAATGCAGGAAAAAATGCTCTCTAATTATATTAAAATGGCAAATGCCTGTATTTTACAATGGTGTTCCTCGAGCTCTCTCTTGCTCTTCAACTCAACACACTAACTCAACATGAGATCTGAAAAATATCTTTTACCTGAGGGGCTCATCGAGCTCTTTCCTCCAGGTCTACCTACTCTAATAAATTACATTCAATGGTTGTCTAGTCCATCATCTAGATCTAGATCTCAGTCGGTCTAGCATTAAAGTCGATCCTATCTAACGCCTGCACAAAAGCACAGCTTCTATGGCTCACCAGCCTAAGACATTAAATTACATTCAATTCAAATTCAAATGAGGTTGCACCTCCCTTCAACTTTGAATGCATGCGCGCTGACATGGCTAGCTGGCTGGATGTCTAACATGGAGCGATGCTCCTGCATCACGATGCACGTCTTTGGGCTGAAAAACCCACGCATATGTGGTGCACGGTCGAGAACAAAAAATCCGAATGGATTTCTCTCAATTCAACATGGAATTGGCTGGTTGGCAGGTCGGCTTAGGCCGGTTAGTGCACCTGCAAGTTAAACAAACTAAAAGAAGAGAAAAATAAACCTAAATGAGGTAGGAAATTGATACCTCTCCCTAGTGGAGTCGCCAATCTGTTGCGCCTTTTTCGTCACCTTGGTGAGAAAATAATAGGTGCTTGCAAGCTCAGTTGGGTCTGCTAAGTAGGACAACTGTAGAGAAAAGAGTTAGAGAAAGAAAACAAAAACTATAACTAAAAATTAGACTAATAGATGCAATAAAAATTAAAATCATGAGCATAGGGACATAGAAATAAAAATAACAAAAAGACCCATGTCACCAATGTTTGAGGCTGATCTATTGATGAAAACAAAGCACCAATAAGAAAGGGGACTATGAGTCCCTTATTCCTCCAAGGGAAGGCTCTTGGACCCTCACTAGCTAGCTCTTCTTACAACAAAGAAAATGAAAATGGTGATGAAAGAAATCTTTACAAATCCACTCAATGGTGAGATGGATTGTCCAATGTAATGATGCCAAAGTGCTTGTGTCAAGGATGGAGTCCTCAAAACAATATAGGCAGCATAACATTACTTTGAATTCCTTGAGAAAATGAGGTGCATCCATGGCTTTTTATAGCATTGCATTGGGTTATTGTTTAACTTCTTTGTAGTGTGAAAAGAGGCCATTTAGGGCATTATTAGGTCTTTGACTAGCCCACCAGTCGGATCCAGCCCAGATTTGAGGGTCAAATCGGCTTGGGAGTTGAACCATAAGTGGTTGGGAGGCCGACCAATTTGATAAATGCACCATTTAGAAGGTGCGCGGCTTTTGCGCTAACAGTCGCGCATCATGCGCATGTGCACGATTTCTACGTTTTTGTTCCGTGCATGTGCACGTGCACCCAATGTCTGCAAAGCACCCTTCAATTTTTCACTACTTTGTATAGTTTTTTGACCTTTTTGAATGCTGTGGTATTAATTTAGGTCCATGAATGACTTCATCACTGTTTGACGATGCCGAGTTCTTGTAACCATGTGCGGATGAAATTTCAGTGATAACATTCATAATCAATTTTTAATGTTCCTAGTGGCTTTCTTCACACACATGGTACTAGATTATTTTTTTTTCATTTCTTGATGTTACAACTAAACATTCATTGTAGAAGCATTTCCTAGAATCATATGGTTAATCATAACACCTATA
This sequence comes from Picea engelmannii, assembly GCA_009831015.1. Taxonomy (NCBI): domain Eukaryota; kingdom Viridiplantae; phylum Streptophyta; class Pinopsida; order Pinales; family Pinaceae; genus Picea; species Picea engelmannii. The sequence continues at coordinate 413,252 of ML804026.1, forward strand.
GATCTTGAGTTGGCTCTGAAACACACTTTGGGATAATTTTGGTCCTTTCAGCTCCTAGACAGTGTTAAGTGCATTGGACATCAGTTGGTAGTTTTGGAGGATTTATAAGTTCGTTCTATTAATGATTAACCTCAATATTAATGGATGGATACAGATCATGTACATAAAAAATGACCTAGCAATTGACGAAATTAAATTTGGATGAAGCAACAAAGAACATGGGACCCAAACTTTCACTAAAAAACACCTTTGGGCACAATTTTTCGACATTCATCAAAGTGAATTTTGCATCTATAAAACAACTTAATTGTCTAATTCCCATCATTAATGTTCCAATGCAATTGATGGAATTGAAATATGAGGTCTGAAAGTGCCAAAACAATCGTCTAGGATTTCCCATCAGGCAAGCCTCAATAGTCATGGCCATAATTAGAAATGGATCCACTCAAATGATGAAACATGTTCAGTTATCTTGCAAGAATCATTTCTCTTTGTTCTCCATGTTGCAAAAAATGGCACCTCAATCGGGCATCGTATGAGGAAGTTACGGGCTTTTGAACTCAATCTTTCATTGTCTCTTGCTAGTTCAACACTTAGAATATTTTCCATTTTGCTTTCCTCGGAAGGAGAAGTCCCCTTTAAATCCTCCGAAAAGATTCCAAAGATTTCCATTCAAAACGCTCCGAAGAGATTCAAAATATTTCCCTTCAAAATGTTTCGATACAGGTCAGAGGAGTTAGTTCAAACTCCTCTGAGCAGGTCAGAGAAGTTAGTTCAAACTCCTTTGAGCTTAAGAGAACTGCTTCTCGTAAATTGACTATAATTTTTGACTCAGGTGTCCATTTTACAACTTTTTTATACCGTTGGAAATGTATTTCCAAGCCATAAAAATTTATAGTTATGTGATTTGATAAAACCATAATGAATGGTACACTTAGTTCAATTAGTAGGATTTAGTTCAGTTCGGAGGAGTTTGTTCAAACTCCTTCGAACATAAGAAAACCACCTTTCGTAAAATTGTCGTAACTTTTAAAATTGAGTGTCTGTTTTGTGACTTATTTATACTATTGTAAAGGTATTTCCTAGCTCTACAACTTTATAGTTATGTGATTTGAGAAATTCCTAATGCATAGTACATGTATTCCAGGTCATAGGATTTAGTACTAACTCCTTCAAGCAAATCAGAGGAGTTATTACTAACTCCTTCGAACACAATAAAACCACCTTTTTTAAAATGGTCGTAACTTTTGACTCAGGTGTCCATTTTGTCTGTTATTTATATCGTTGGAAATATTTCTTTGATATATACAACTTCCTAGTTACATGATTTGAGAACCTTGTTGATAGCCTCAAAGAACACCATAACTTGATCACGAGTAGAGGAAACATGAATTAAACTCAAGGAAGTTTATACATGATACTTCAATTATTTTATCCCCCATTTATTTGCTTTCCTTGGAAGGAGAAGTTCCCTTTGAATCCTCTGAAGAGATTCAAAATATTTCTCTTCAAAATGGTCCAAAGAGATTTGGAATGTTTCCCTTCAAAACACTCCGATACAGATCGGAGGAGTTAGTTCAAACTCCTCCGAGCAAGTCAAAGTGTTTATTTCAAACTCCTTCGAGTAGGTTAGAGTAGTTAGTTCAAACTCCTCCAAGAAGGTCATAGGAGTTAGTTCAAACTCCTCCAAGCAAGTCATAGCAGTTAGTTCAAACTCCTTCGAGCATATCAGAGGAGTTAGCTAAAACTTCTATGAGCAGGTCGGAGGAGTTATTTCAAACTCTTTCGAGCATAAGAGAACTATCTCTCGTAAATCAACTATACATTTTTACTCGGGTGTCTATTTTATGAATTCTTTATACCATTCGAAAGGTATTTTTGAGCTATACAACTTTATAGTTATGGGATTTGAGAAATTTATAGTGTATGGTACACTTATTCCAGGCCTGAGGAGTTAGTACTAACTCCTTCGAGCAAATCATAGGAGTTAGTAGTAACTCCTTTGAACACAAGAAAACTAGTTTTTGTAAAATGGTCATAATGTTTCACTTGAGTGTCAGTTTTGCACGTTCTTTATACTGTTGGAAAGGTATCTTTGATATCTACAAATTCCTAGTTATATTATTTGAGAAATTCCTAACCTATGGTATACTTATTTTTTTATTACTATCTGACACCTTGTTGATAGCTTTGAAGAACACCATAACTCGACCACGAGCAGAGGAACCGTGAATCAAACTCATGGAAGTTTATAAATGATACGCCAATTATTTTATACCCCATTTATTTGCATTCAAATTATTATTCTTGATAGTTTATTTGAAGTTACTCTCATCTATTGTATGTTGAATGTTGTGAGGTATCGAGTGAAGGAGGATCGCGCTCAACATTCTCACAATGAAATATACAACTAAAGATGATGAAGGAGAGATAAAGAAAGATGTAGCAGTGATGGAGGAGAAACAAATAAAATATCAGGAAAATGTATGAAGCGGGGATATAGAATGTAACATCCCCAACCTTCTATGCGGAACATACATACGTATATATGTATATGTATATGTATATGTATATGTATAGATATACATATACATATACATATACATATACATATACATACATACATACATACATACATACATACATACATACATACATACATATATATAATTCATATTTAATGAGTTTTAATCAAACAACCCAAAGATATTTCTACCATACAGACTCTCGTGGAATTAACAATAATTCATACATGCAATGGAATACATGATAACATTTCAAAGACACAGACCTACATAACATATATAATTAAGCATGGAAATGATACTTATCTTTTAACTAGAGTAAAATCCACCAACTGCGTGCAGACCTTCCACGAACCTCCTAGCCTTAGACCATGTTGCTCATCACTCTCAGCAGTTGGTCACCCCCGAGCTGGGACTAAGCTCCACCGGGCAAGGGATTCCTAGGCTAAGTAAGGTCAACAAGGAAGTCACATAGTTTCAGAGGAAGGATTCTCTCCCTAAAGCCACTTATGTCCACTACTCACAGACTCTCATTCCTCACATGCATGTCCCACCCTAGGAGTATGCACCTTCACTATCAAACAGTCCATTGGTTGCTCAAGCTCCCTTGCCTTGGGCTTCAACAACAAACTGGACCAGAATTCTTAGAGAGATGTAGCAGCTACGAGACTTAGTCCAGGAGAGTTCTCCTCCTCAGAACACTCTCTCACCTAGAAAGAGTTTCTCACATGCTTGACAACCTACCTCTTCAACCACGGGCCTGAAAATTGGTTTCTTTAGAAAATCTTCGACTCAACTCCATCCAGGTGAGGACAATAACCATTGGTCAACACCCCTCATTAAAATAGAAGATAGTAACAGGAAATGGGCATGGGCACCGAAAATGAAAACAACCAATGTTAAGACATTGTACAGATAAGGTGATTATAGGATACGTCGGGCTTCACGACAAGCAACACAGGTCAACTTCACAATTTTTGGTTTCAGATATGTGTGAGTATGAAGAGGTCCAACGCAGAGGAAAAACATGTTCAGGTGGAGGACGACCAACGAACTTAGGTGGAGGATGGCATAATGGAAAGCGAACCCCCCTGACACGGTTTGAGTCTTTGGTTTTAACTGCATGAGCCCAGTTCGACACTTGTCTTCCTGGGGTTGCATGCACTCCATTTAGCATACGTCCCCTTTCTAGGAACTTAGGACAACACTCATCATGTCCACCTTAGTCTTTAGGAATTAATATTAAAATATTATTCTTCTAGAGGTAAGCCCCCTAGCTTAGCCCCTAGGCCCAAACACTTAACCCCCTCCCCTACCCTACCTAGTGGAAGCTTAGTCCCCCATCACTCTTTCTTCATGGTCGATATACACGCAACGATGTTTTTATATTAATGTTATGAGTATTGAATGTACAAAACAGGCTCCTAGCCTTTTAACACTTAGGCTCTTTGACCTATTAACACATAATCTTACCATCTTACAATTGCTCGGATCACTAGCCTACAAAACATGTTTACAATTCATAAAACAACTGGGGCCCGTCCTTGGGGTATTACAATCCCCTCCCCTTATTTTTGCACTGTCCTCAGTGCATTTTATTTACACAGCATCAACAAGATTTCCAAAATCTTCAAAAAGACGTAGGTATTCTTCCCGATAGCATCCTCATGCTCCCATGTCACATCCTCAGGACCATACTAGGTCCACTAGACCTTTACAATACCTATGGCTCGATTCCAGAGTTGTTTTCCCTTCCGGTCCAATATGCGCACCGGATGCACTTGCAAGACACCTTCTTGCTCCACCTGAATCACATTCCAACCAATAACATGATTACCATCATGTATATATTTCTTAAGCAATGAAACATGAAAAACATTATGCACAATCATATATGCAGGCAATGCAAGCATATATGCAACTGGCCCAATCCTCTCTATGATTTCAAATGGCCTACAATATCTAGCCACTTACTTGGAATAGTTTCCCAGTTTCAGGGAACTTCTGTTAGCTTTCACTTTCATAAAAACATGTTTTCCCACTTTAAACTCTTTGTGGGTTCTGTTCTTATCAACATACCTTTTCTTCCTATCTTGGGCATCTTTCAAATTTTTCTTAATATTCAACATTTTATCTTCCATTTCCTTGAGAAAATATGACCCAATTATTGCTCTATCAGCTGGGTTATCCTAGCTTACTGGCATGTTGCAGTTTCTGCCATAAAGTGCTTCAAATGGGCACATCTTCAATGATGATTGATACCCATTGTTGTAGGAAAATTATACCAAGTGTAGGCAGTTTTCTCATTGGGATGGTTTTTACATCACATACATCCTTAGCATGTCCTCTATCACTTGGTTCACCCTCTGTTTCTACCCATCAGGCTCAGGATGATAAGCAGTGCTAAAGTTCGGATTCGTTTCAAACCCTTTGAATAACCCTTTCCAGAATTTTGAGGTAAATTTCGTGTCTCCGTCAAACACAATTTTCTTGGGAATACCATGCAACCTTGATACTTCCCTCATATAGATATTGGAAACATGAGCTTCCTTTTGAGTGGTCTTTAATGGAATAAAATGAGAAGCTTTCATAAGCTTATCCACCACCACCATGATTGAATCATGCTGCTTTATTATTCTGGGCAATCTTGTGATGAAATCCATTGTCACCACTTCCCACTTCCACTCAGGAATGGGCAATGGTTGTAGCAACCCAGCTGGGTGCCTATGTTCATCCTTGACCTTGTGACACTCCATACATATGGCGATGTATTATGCAATTTCATTTTTCATACCTGGCCAAAAGTAATGGCTTTTGACTATTGCCATTGTTTTCTGATATCCAGGGTGCCCAGCATAAGTCACATTATGCATTTCCTTCAAAATCATAATTCTCAATTTTTGAGAATTAGGTACATAAATTCTAATTTTGTATAGGAGTGTTCCATCCACTTCCAATTTATAATATTCCACTTTCTGTAGCATCTTGCCTTGTTTTAGCTTTGCTACCAATTCCTTGTACTACAAATCTACATTTAGAGCTTCCAAAATTATGCCTTTAATGTCAGTCTCATACATGTTAATGGTCGTAGCATGTAGTTCATGTACTCTCCTTCTGAGTGCATTGACCACTTTGTTCTCCTTTCCTTTGATATGCCTGATATCAAATTCATATTCAGAAAGGAATTCCAACCATCTACTCTACCTAGCATTTAAGGTTGGTTGATCAAACAAATACTTCAGACAGTTATGGTCTATCCTCATTTTGAAACTCCTTCCCATGAGGTAGTGCCTCCATTTCTTCAGAGCATGCACTGTGGCTGCCAACTCCAAATCATGAGTGGCATAGTTCTTTTCATTCTCTTTCAATTTTCTGGATTCATAACATATGAAAAACCCATTCTGGTTGAGGACTCGTACCATTCCTTCTTTGCATGCATCTATGAAAACCAAAAAATCCTCATTTGGATCTGCAATCCTCAGGATTGGAGCATTGGTTAACAACTTCTTCAATTGTTGGAATCTTCTCTCACACTCTTCTATCCATTGAAATTTCTTCTCCTTCCTTTGCAAGGAAGTGATAGGGTGATCTATCCTTAAGAACACTGTAATGAACTTTCTATAGTAGCCAAATAGACCCATAAAGGATCTAACTTCTGTTATATTCTTGGGTGTTGTCCATTCTCTAATGGATTCTATGTTCTTAGGATCCATAGCTATCCCATCTTTTGAAATTATATGCCCCAAATAATGAATTATGTTTTGATAAAATGAGCACTTGCTCAATTTGGCATACATTTGGTGCTCTCTTATCACTTGAAAAACCATCCTCAGATGTTGTTCATGCTCTTCCTCTGACTTGTAATACACCAGGATGTCATCCAAAAATACTATGACAAAATTTCCCAAGTATTCTTTGAATACACCATTCATTAAACACATGAAAACAACGGGTTCATTTGTTAACCGAAATGGCACCACTATGAATTTATAATGACCAAACCTTCTTCTGAAGGAGGTGTTGTTGATGTATTCATCCTTTATCCTTACCTGGTGATATCCTGACCTGAGATATATCTTTGAAAATATCTTGGCATCCTTTAATTGATCAAAGAGATCATCGATCCTTGGTAATGGATACTTGTTCTTAATGGTTACATTGTTCAGTTGTCTGAAATTGATGCACAATATCAACGTACCATATTTCTTCTTAACGAACATGATTGGGGCACAACAAGGTAACACACTTGGGCGTATATACCCCTTCTTCATAAATTATTCAAGCTGAAATTGCAGTTCTTTCAGCTCTGGCATACTCATTCTGTAAGGAATTTTTGACACTGGAGCTGCTCCAAGCATTAGGCTTACAGATAAGTTGATATCTCTCTTCGGGGGTAGTCTTGGTACCTCCTAGAATACCTCTTCAAAATCTTTTAATACTGCATGGTCTTCAAGATTTGATAATTGATCCTTATATTCTTCCTCCATGTGGGCTGCAATTAATTGACAGCCTTTCCTGTAGCACTTCTTCAACTGCATTGTTGATATTTCTCTAGGAATTCCTTGGACTATTCTCTGATTCCGTTCCTCATCCAGGAAAGTGAATTCCTTGTTACGATAGTCTAATATGGCATGGTGTTGGTCCAACCAATCCATCCCAATTAGACAGTCATAGGAACCTAAAGGTAAATTGTTCAATTCATCCCTTGTGCTCAGTCTGTTCATGTTCACTGGACAAGACTTAACTGACTTAGTAACCTTTCTTTTGGTTCCTGTATCCAGTTGCACTAACCAAGATTTTCCATGCTTGTTTCTTAGAAAATGAAAACTTTCCACCATTCTAGGATCTATATAACTATGACTAGCCCCTGAGTCAATTAAATAGTAAAGGCATGGTTATTGATCATACCTTCAAATTCAATTATATGTTATTGAAACTCATCGTGTTTGTTGTCCAAGGCTGCATAGATCCTTGGTATTCTACTACCCATGTCTTCCACTGTTTCTCCCTGTTGAACATTGTGGACAGTTCTCACTTTGTCACTTATGTGGGGGCAATATTTGTACCTATGATTTCCTTTACAGCCCCAACATTCCATAGGTGGTTGTCTTGGAATTTGTCCACCTACTTATGTCTTCTTTGGATATCTAAAATATGGTTGTACTTGAGGACTATTTCTTAAAAAGGGTGGCTTAGTTCCCTTTTTCCTCTGATCCATCTTGAATTTCTTCTTGTCTTCTCAAGCCTCCCAGAAAACAAGATTTTCTCCTTGCTGCTCATATAAGCAATTTTCCCTTCTTATGGTTTCTTCCATAGTCTTAGGATCATCATACAGGATCTTGTCACCGATGGAAGATGTCATTACACTCAGATACCTCTGAATCTTAACAATCTCATCTTTGATGAAAGGAACATACTTCAACAATTCCAAAAACGTTTGTTTGTATTCATCGATGGACATACTACCCAGCTTGAGTTCAAATAACTCCTTCATATTTCTATCATAATATCTCTTAGTCAAGTATTTCTTTTTGAAATACTTCTTGAGTTCCTTCCAAGTAATATCTTTTTCTTTAATGTGTTGCACCTGTATAAGTTGATCCCACCACATGGATGCCTGTCCATTTAGTTGATACATTGTGATTCTCCCTTCAACATGAGGGGAATAATTCTGCAATTGGAAATATTTCCTCGTTCCAAGCAACCATGTCTCGACATCTTCCTCCTTTTGGTGCTCCCCACAAAATGTAGGAGACTTAATCTTTTTTATCTCACCCTTCAGTTCATCCACTCCATATCTCTTGTGTTTTCTGGTAGGAGATGGGCTTGAGCTAATGTGTGCCCTCCTCTTAGAGTATCCTTGAGAGTGATGATGGTGTCTTCCAACACTCCTGGATTTCCTCTTCTCATTAGGGAACCTATGACTTGTTGACTTACTGGAGTCACTCACCTTATCCAATTTCCTTTCTATCCTTTTCAGGCTCTGTATCAACTTTATGTTGAATTCGCCCTGCTGATCCTTGGCTTTCATGAGATTTTTGTTATCTTCTTGGTGATTCTGGACACATTTTTGCAATATTTCAATGATTTTCATCATGCTTCCCTCCTTATATATCTCTTCTCCATGTCCATTGGAGTTTGATCATTCAATTCCCAAATGAACTTCCATTTCTGTAGCTTCATTTTCTGAACTGGAAGCATTTTGTGCCTCCTCCATTTCTTTGCACTCTATGGAAATTTTGTTTCATTATGACAATCGTTAAACTCTGCAAACACAATGTGTAGTCATTCGAAGTTTGTTAGGCCATCAGTCCTTAAAAATTCCCACAGAATTCAAAAACCAATCTAATTCAAGAAAAACGTTCAGATTCCATTCTCTAGAGTTCTCACTCAATAAAGAACCCCCGCATATCTCTTCTTTCTGAGCATTGCCTTTTTTTGAAATAAATTTTAGGCACTAGCCCTTTTCTCTCAGCCCCCAACCCATGTGACCATGGTTGTGGCCAAGTTCTTATCTCTATAGGAACGTTCTCGTGACTTCGGGTTTCAAAAGTCTTCAAAGTACATCTCATTATTCTCTCGGAGTTTCGCATTAACGAACTCACAGAGTGAGGTGGATCAACCATCCACAACTACCAAGCATCCAATGGCTGACACCTACTGTGGACCTTTCCAACATCGGAGCTTCTGACCTTTCCAACATCAGAGCTTATGTACTTCATAGCTTCGGGACTTCGGAGCTTCGGGACTTTAGGTCCGGAAGCTTTCCCGCTTGCTTCCTTCAAATCTCCTGAATTCTAAATTTTTGGACTTCTTTACTCCCTGGTCTACAAGTACAAATGTCACCAACTCAGGTGGTGCCACATGGCATGCCTAGGTAAGTCCACTTCACCTTGGTGAAATCATTCGGCCCCACCATGCCTACCATTTCACTTCGAAACTTTGGGTTTCATAAGTTTGTACATCAACACATCCCACTTCTCCCGATTGCCAAAATTACGGACTCTCCCTGGATAACTGACGGTCTTTATCTATCCCACAACCAATGGTTGAGATCCAGTTCACGATTTCTTGCTTTGGAGGTTTTCAATTCTCTTCACTTTAAATATTTCAATTTTCTAACTCTGAAGGATTCTCGCGAATAACCTGTGCCTGACTTCTCCAAGATCTAACGATCAAGCTTCTCTCGTCAGATCTACGGTGTAGATATCTTCTAGGACTTCGCAAGTTTGTGCCTTAGTGCATTCCACTTCTCCCGATCATCAAACTCCAAAAGGCTTCTAGAATAACCTTCTTGCACCTTCTCTGGATCTGACAATCGTAAAGGACTCTCCTTCTCCCGAACAGATCCTACGACCCACATTACTCTGCAACCCAATACCACGTCTGTTGTGGTTTACAATACTGCTACACCTCCTAAGCTTTGTAACACGACCAAGGCAACCTCTTGGCACTCAGGAATGTTCTGAGGTTAAAAATTGGTTCTTCCAGGCACAATTTCCACTTGAAACCTTGGTCCTCATGAAAACTTAATCGACCCATCTATGCTCAGTGCTGAGAACCTTGGATCTGAACTTGAATTTTTTCCATTTCAATAACAATTATTTCCAAAACATGTTTACAATTCATAAAATGTCTAGGGCTCGTCCTTGGGGTATTACATAGAAACTCCATGATGATCGAATATCAAAATAAGGATGACAAATATGCCCACACACCCAAATCCAGTCTTCATGATGTGCAAGACACATATGGCCGAAATCCATGTCGACCCACTAGCACTAGGAGAAAAATTGGAAATGTAACCATTGTCCTTATTTTTCATCATTACAAAGAGGATGATGACAAAAAATAGAATATAGAAGGAACTCGATGGAGACGAAAGGCCAAAGGTCTTATAACCTCAATAAATACTATAATAAAACCAAAGAAAATGATTTTTGTCTCTTCAAACATTGTACGCCTTTGAACTACTTCGGGATACAGTGTCAACTAAAATTGAAGAGTTGTCCTAAGAGTTTTCATGTACTATTTCTGAAATTGTTAATACGGACAAGCCCTTAGGGCCAACTTTTGACTAGGAGAAGGACTTGTATGTGTTTTGGTTTTTCTGCGAACTATTTCAAGAAGAATGTTTGTTGTTCACATGAGATGCAAGAGCTTTTTTGTTTATGGACTATTCTGATGCAATATATGTCTTCTTGCAGTTTTGTCATTCTTTCTTATATTACATGTCCTGCGCAAATGAGTTGCTAATGTATGTGATATAGTGACTTAGACTATTCTGGTTATATAGTCATGTGCATGTGTTATCTGACTTTATTTCTTCATTTCAACTATTTGGGTGAAGCTATTGGTAGAGTTAGTTTCATTTTAGAGCTCAATCACTTACATTAATTTGCTCCTAGCTAGGATAGGTTAGATTAGAATTAGATTAGGCTTGCATTTAGATATTCTTCATCTACATCTTATGTTTTCACAACCACCCATCACTCACCCAGTGGACTAGGCCGCAACCAGTAAAACCAAACCAACAATGGCTATCGGGCCAGAATCGGGATGGCTTCCCTATTCCAAATGGTCATAGGTCTAATTGGTACTTCTTACTTGGGAGAACCCCTTACCATTTTCAAGTGAATTTGGACCCATCAACACCATGGTAAATCCATTGGCATGCTCGATAACAGTTCTTTCAGGATCATATTCATTCATTCGTAACCTGTACCATTTGACCTCAAATAGAACTAACTTGAAGCAATTAAAGTCACACTCAATTATAACATTCAGATACCAATAATATATATTTTTGGATATTGTTGTATGTCTTTTACTTCTAGAGGAAACATTAGTGACTTGAAAGACTCCAATTATCCCACTATTAGAGTTATCCCACTATTAGAGGTTTCCTTCTTGTTATCCAACTTTTTGAGGCGAAATTTACGACCATTGAACCACATATATATACCTGAAACATAAAAAATGCATTGTTAATGAATAAACATATTTTTACTTATTAAAAATTTATAAAAGAAATAAACCATGACCTAGATTAATATAATGGAAAATAATTGAAACATGACGTGGGTGAATTATATATATGCTTGCATGTTTATCTTTTAAACCATATGCTAAATCAATTTTCCTCTGAGTAAGATTGGTATCTTGATTATGATGATCTTATTTAAGAAATGTTTCCACCCCTTCCCATGATAACCTACCATTACATTGTATATTAAATCGATCTATCCATAACTTAATCCAATCAATATTGTTTGTGATGTATAAATGTAGTGCATCCCACTCTCGACTAACTTTATGAAAAAAGGTGATTAGATGAAGTTATGGATAGATCGATGTAATATGCAATGTAATGGTATGTTATCATGGGAATGGGTGGCTACATTTATTAAAGAATATCATCATAATCATTATACCACTCTTATCTCATACCATATAATTACCTTTCACTTTCCTCATTCTACATTTCCTGACCAAGACCTCTCCTTCAAATCCATTGATGGAATTGGCATACCAAATGTGAGGCACCTTCATTCATACTGCTAATTTAGGAAAATATTGACTAATATACACCAAGGATTGATATACTATATATCCATCCACCATAGAACTCTCAAGACATGCTCCTTGTCTAACGAAATCCTTCAATGACTTCAACTGCCTCTCCACCATCCACATTGACCTTGTGTGTACATGTCCACACATTTCAATCTCCTCAAATTGGTGTATGAGGTAGTGTTTTTAGCAATGAAGAATGTCGGAGGTAGATACTTTTGCATTTCACACATTAGCTGAGGAATTTCTCTCCTCAAATATTTTATATATTGTTTATGGATTTCTTTAGATGACAATCACCTATATGATTATACAATAAAATCATAGGTTTCAACAACAAAGTATATACATTTCAATTAAAACACATGATGATAATTTTTTCAACAAACATTTTTATTAACTCGTGTATTTTCCAAGATCATATATAACTTGTTTTGTGTTGTTGTCAAAGCTATTAGGAAGAGATAGGGGTAGAACGTACTGTAATATAGAAATATACCAAAATAATCACCTTAATGAAGGTATGCCATTCATGAGTTTTTACCCCACCATATTCAACTTTCTTTGTTAAGATGTTCTTTATGTTTGAATAAAATCCTATGGGAAATTTAATTTTCCAAATCACCTCTTTTACAACATTACTTTCCTACTCTGTAAATAACCATGGAAGACTACTATTTGAATCAATCAAATTGTGCATTGCATGATTGGCTTCCTGGATGTCACTACAATTTTTTTCATTTTTTTCTTTTTCATTCCTTCCATCTAATATTATCCATAACGTTTTTTTTACCTTCTTCCTGATATGCATTGTATCAAACAAATGAGCTATTTGTAGGTGCTCATAGTAGGGAAACCTACTGAATTGTATGGGGTAATTTTTCATTCCTCGTGGAATCCCATCAATTCCTTGATTACCTAATTTATGAAACATAACAAAAATAATTGTTAGATATGGTAAACATAATTCAATACAAATAAAAAGTGTAAAAAATTTGGTGTCATACATATTCAAATTTCTTACCTTGATAATTTCTATCATATTCGAACTTCCATAGGTGAGGTATCATTCTTTTTGGTTTTATTGTAGTCTCTTCTTTCCCATTGAAAATATGTTTTTCAGTAGTTGGATACCTATGGTTCTTAGGGAGAAAGTTCCTAATTTCATGAAACACCTCATTTTCTAAACTTCTTGAATGATGAGATTTCGTCCTAGGACCACAAATGGGACATGTAAATTTACCATATGTTTGAAGACCTGCAAGATATGGATTAAATATCTGACAGTTATTAGTTATATAACAAGGAATTAATATTTAAGAAACAATATGCATAATATTTTCGTAAATTTATATACTATTAAAGTGCAGTAGTGTGTTACATACCACAAAAATGTGTTAGCCCTGGGGCATCATGAATTGTCCATGTAAGTGTTTTATGAATTTGATTTTTTTTTTCCCTATTGGTCTAGAGACGTCATACATAGTGATGCCATCCCATAAATTTCATAGCTCGTCAATAAGAAGCTCAATATATACATTCATATATTTCACTTAGTACTTACCTATTTGGTTGAAAGTACACGTAATTACTACCTTATATATGTATAACAAATAATGAAATGAATAAGACAAACAAAATGGTGCTACGTGATTCAAACAAATATTGTAAACAAATACTTGGGACAATCATTGCCAACATTCTGTGCTCCCTCTTTATTGAGATCCAAAGAGGAAGGTTATTGTTTATAAAAAAAATATTCCACACCGAGTAAATATATTTGAGCTCACCAAAAGGATTAACACCGTCATCTGCCAATGAAAGCCTAACATTACAAGGTTATTCTTTAAGAATCGGTCATCTTTCTTTGATGTTCCTAAATGCAAAAGATTCTAAAGGAATTCAAAGAACGCCATCTTTTCTTATGTTCCATGCATGGTAATCTATAAATTATGCTATTCTTTCACACCTGAACAATTGTTGAAAACATGGAATTATTGGAATATGACGAAGGACCTTGTCAGGCACCATTGTTTTTACTTGACCGGTTTGATATCTACTAATTTGACATTGTGGACATTTCATTTCCAATGCATATTTTATATATAATATTATCATTACAACATGCATAAATAACTTGATACTCCATTCGATATCTTTCATAATGGCAGATAACTCTCGGTATGTGCGAGGTAGATTATTTGAGAGTGGTAAGAAAAATTCACCTAACAATCTACATAATAAAAAATAACTAGTTATATAAATAATAGTAATAAAAAATATTGCATCCTTAATATATTACACATTTATTGACACTTAAAAAGGAGAAAAATAATTTCAAACTTTATGTATTTGTGACAAATTATATTGTTACGTACCTTAGGATCTATGTGAGACAAGTGTTTGACAAACCATTCAATACCTTCAAGTTTCCCAACAACATTATAGTTGATATAATGTTTTTTCGTGAGCCTTGATGTAAAGGGGTTGTTGTGCCTTCTCAAGAAGAGGTACATCATGAATATCATCAAAGTTTTCCTCATTGATAGGAGCAAATATTGCATGGATCAATCTAATTGTCCCATCATCTAGATCAACAGTATTGTTTGTGTCATCTTCTTCCATATAAGAATTAACTTGACCATGATGATATTCAATATCCATACGACTATCTTCCTCAGTATGTACATTAATATTTCTTCTACTACTAGGCACATTCTTCGGTGCCACATATCGATCATTTTTCTTTATAATTACAAACAATCAATAAAATTAGTGTATATAAAAAATATTAAAAAAAAAAAAAATGTTATAAATACACTCAATACAAAGACAATAAATAATAATAAATAACTTACCATGGGACGATATGTGAACCCCCCTTCAATGTGTCCATTTATCCAACAATGTCTCTCAAGTGTTTTTCTTACAAGTTTTGTTAAATCCCCTGCATTTATTGCAAGGGAATTCAAGTCTCACATTACCCTTGCCTCAAATGATTCCTTTAACTAGAAATTTTCCTTTCATTTTCTTCATCCATAATGTTGTTATTATTATTTGGCATTGGGATTTCCTATTACAATAAAAACCTCTAAAGATGAAATATAAGTAAAATATACAAATATTTTTGTATAGTACAAATGTCATCGAATATTGACCCCATTTGTACGTCTATAGTTAATTAAGCCATTCTGGTCATTGATTTACTAAATGTTCATAAGAGTACTAGTCAACAATTGCTTAAGAGATCAAAATTAACCATATAAATATATACATTTTTACCACATAAGCTTCAAAGCTTCACTAGAAGAAAGTAAGAAAATCATTAAACAATTATAAAAGAGAACTAGGCCAATAGAAATTGAGTAGACATGTTCATACTTATTTCCAAGACAAATTAAACTTGTGTCCCCCAAAAAAATAGGTCATAAGTTGGGTTAATTAGTTGGGATCCAATGTCATGAGTACTTAAAATGAGACAAAGAAATATTAAAAATTTCTAACCTTCAGAGTACGCCCAAAATCCAAGCTATATAAATCAATAATTCTATGTGAAAGAAGGTGCATGTCATAGAAAAGATACTATTACATGCATTGAACAATGATATGGCAATTAAACTTTTATAGATGTTGCACCTAAATCAATATCGTTGAAAACTCCAACTCCCGCCCAACTTCTAATGCACATTGACCATGTCAAAACTGACTAATTTAATGACTGTTATGCACTTTCAAATGGCTATTTGGTTTTTCAAGAGCCACAAAAATCGCCAGTATATCGAAAGAAGTTCGTTCTCTTTTGTCAAAAGTGTTTTGATATATTGAAGCACTTTATTTGATATATCGACCAATGGTATGTCGATAGATCGACTAACCTTTATCACAAGAGAGCACACTTTCATTGATATGTACAATAGTGTACATTAGAAAAGTGACAATGGAATAATTGCATCGAAAGTACGATGGATATCATGGATCCTAGAAAAAATGAATGAAATTGTAGTAATTTGTGATGTTACAATTAATTTAACCCATATCGCCATAATATTTTGTTGAATTTTGACCCCATATGTATTAGTTCTAGTTTTCAAGTGGTCCCAATACCAATCTTAGACCTGGATAGTAAACCTCCTATCGTACACCTGAGTTGAGGGTGTGTGAGATACAAACAGGGTCATAAATGCATTTTTTTTCACATCAACATGGGTTTCTTTGATCATAGTCGTGTAGACCACACTAATAGAACAGATTTGAGTGTGTTATCCCACACTGTTTATCAAAAATAGTGCATAACTTCCTTTGTTATCCCACACTGAAATTCAGGGATCCACTTTCTGTAGTTTTGTAACTTTGATGAATGGAAACTGTTAATGTTGGAGGTATGTTGTTGTTGCACTGATGATTTCTTCAACAAACACTTGTATTGATTTGAGTGAACTTTTAGTTATAACAACCAGCACTAGGATTTAACAAGTCCTTCGACACAAATCCTATGTTGCTCTGATTATCTTGTGAACTAGTTAACTGGGGCTCCACCTATGATTCCTAATTATTCGGTGATGATCACATGAAGAGGATTTATCCTCCCCTCTGATCCAATGGCTACTATTCTCTCTCCAATTTTAAACAAGAATACTAACAAGTTAATGTTTATTTCAGGCCTTAGCTATCCCACAGTCTTTTCCAATGTCTTCCCGCAGGGTTTCAACTTTACTTCCATGATATTTATCATCCATTTTCTAGAAATAAATAATCCTACTACTTGGACACCCAAACAAGGATTTATATCCTACAAAATTTCCTTGTAGTGAAGACGGAGAATATAGGGTTATCGACCTTCTCTGGCCTCCCTTAAACAAACATTTCATTTAATTCATTAACCCTTTGAAAGGATATTACAAAACTCCATTCATCTAAGACTTTAACATTCATTTTATAAATTATAAATCTAGTTCCCTTTCACAGGGAAACCCATTACAATAGGTATACTACTATGTGCATAGGAAAACATAGGTGTACAACCATTCATTGTCCCTACAAGTTCTTTCACATAACCATGTGATTACATCCATTATACCAATATGGAGTGTTTTTATCCTTTAGAACAAAATATAGAGTTCTTATGTTTAGATGTGAAAGAAATACACAATTCATACAATTTCCTCAATTACACTAGCACAAAGGTTTGCATATGAAACATGCATTAATCCCATTAAACATGCATACACACTCATGAATGAAATACACGGACTAGTCATTCATTTTATTCAATTAAACAGAGGACAAAGAATACTTATCTATTTACAAGCCCAACTGACTGTGGGTGAGCTCTTTTCCACCCAACCATAGGCTTAGATGTTTTATCTCTCTACTTTTTGGCCACCCTCGTGCCAAGCCATGATACCACCAGAAAAATCTCTCAGGCTCTCAGATAAATTTGAACATTGAATGCCACTCTCCTTCACACAAGCTTTGGTTGAAAACCCTTACCCCCACAATACCTAGGGCCTCCACGAGGTTTATCATATTCCCTCCCAACATCAATATTGTGGCCCTCTCATATTAGGTCAAGTTTTTGGGTTTCTCAAAACAGTCATGGAAATAATATTTCTCTTACTCATAGTTTCCTTTTCCTTTTAGTACAAACATTCCCCATCTACTTATGTATTCCTTCTTCCCAGTTTTTTTTTTGGTTATTACTTCCCAAGAACTACCTCTATGTATGAGCTCTCCTCTATGCATACACATCATGCTCTTCACATGTCATTCCCTTCCATTCCATAAATGACTTCCCACCACATGCACCCATGCATTCTCTTGCTTCTCTCCCAAGCTTCTTGACCTGCCCCTCTTCTTTCTTCTGTCAGAAGGAACCCATGGGTCAATCATGGGGAATTGTGATGATTTCGTACTATACTTTAGGATGATTGTTTTCTATTTTCCTAACCAATATTCCATGCTTCCATTCACTGAAGGTGGTTGGTTTTCCAACTACCAATCCTCCCTCATCAACTGAATTTATTTGAAATCAGTAAAAGGGGAAATAGCTTATTATTTAAAAAAATAAATAACTCAACAAAGAGGCTTGAGTTCTTTTTTCATAATGAAACCTCTTTCTAGGATCCCTCATTATTTCCTCTAGCAGTAGCATGGATAGTATTTGTGCTCCACAGTCAGTTGGTTTGGATTTTGTTTTTAATAAATAATATACAATACAAAGTTCACAATCCGTAGCATGGAAATATTATCTCCATGTTGAGATAGACCACTACTAATCATAATTAATTACAATTAATTCAAGGGATTAAAAATTGGGTGTTACACACACACCCATGGTGATACCAAGAGCTTAACATAGGTTGATTGATTTGTTAATTGTCTCTATGTTAGATTGGAATTTTTCATTAAATTAAGAATTCACATGAACATGTGGATTTCCGATCACATCACTTGAAGTCATAAGTAGTACCTGAAGCATATGTATATAAAATACATATCTAGTACATCATGTCAAAAATTCCAAAAAATTTATACAATTCAAAAATTGAACACATGGTCTTGTTTTTACCTGGCCCAAAGTAATGGAATTGCATCAGTGGAATATATTGCAATATGCATTGGAAGTTTTGAGAGGTGAAAATTTGTATGCCTTTCATTACTTTTGATTCATGTAATATTGATTTTTTTTAGATTCTAGTATGTAATAACCTAGGATCTAGTGTTTCTGGATGTTTTTTTCATGATTAGGTGACAATTTGTTTGGAATTTGCTATGGTGAAATCCATTGAACCATGAGGTACATGTTCTAAACTGGAAAAAAGGATAGGTTTTTTCCTTGGTATACCCTATTGCATTATTAATCGTCACATTTGTCATCTCAATTCCTTAGGTTTGATCCCTCTAGATTGTGACATTAGATTTTCTCATTTGACATTGTAACTTGTGCAGTAGTTCCTACCCTTCATCAACACCCTAGTTAGCACCTAAATTTTCAATTTGGTGTCCATGCTGCATTTTTCTATAGGCATGGGAACCCTTATTTAGACCCTCCATGACTAATAGTTGAGCCACACACTTCTCTCTTAATATTTTTCTCACCATGTCCTAATGGGATTCTCTTCATTTCTATGTTTCTTAATGGTTGCAAATGCATATAATATCTTATGTCCTTATTCCTACTAATACACTATTATTCTCTTTTATCTCACTTACTGCAACTATAGTCATTCTTCACCTCTTTCCATTTTCATTAATTTTCCTTTGTCTTGTGACCTTTAACCTTGGAGAAAAATGCTACTATGAGTGGAAATTACTTTCCCAGTACCATTCTTGAATTTTGTTTTCATAGGTCTTGTTATCTCTCTGTAAACTTCATTCGGCTGGGAAACGAATGATAGAGGCAACCTACAGACCAACTTTGAGACCTGAAACTAGCCTTTCGGACCCGGAGAGGGCTCTCTCGGGAGACTTTGTCTTGGTACAGGATATGGATTTGAACTGTTGGCTATATTTAATGCATTTAAATAATAATTTCTGGTTCCAATGGTGAAAGAGAGTAAGACCTTGAGATATGGAGTCGATTTAAGAAAATGAGAGAAACAAATGACTCGGTGACTGAACTTGAGAGGATAAAGGCTAAGTAAGCAACAATCTTTAGTTTTAAATCGTTGTGTGTGGTGAGGGGAAAAAACACATGAAGCAACTCGGAGCACCGTTGAGGATGAATTCGGAGTTAACTTAGAGGAAACACAATTTGTCTGAATGGCTTGAATCCTAGGGCATTGCGCAACGAATCCTAGGTTCGAAATTACATTATGATTAAGACAAAAATAGATATGAATAAAGAATACGGGAATTACGTATGCAAAGAAAGGAAACAATACATCCAACTTCTACAATTAGAATCTTTTCGTTGAAGCTTCAGGACTTTTGCATTAAATTTCGATCGAGATCAAACTACATTCAATAGTCACTGTCTACACTATTTTTTCCACCCAACCTGGATAAAATATATAGGCTAGGGAATCACTTGGGTTTCCCTTCTCTCTAGCTACCATCTCTAGAATTTAGGAAATTGGTTGTTCTATGTAAATGACCTTTCGTATAATACCTTTCCAGAAATAGAAGTCAATTGTATTCGATCACTTCAAAACCGCTTATCTTTTCCACGGGGTTCGGTTATCATCAAAGTCTTGTCATGGTGAGAGTGATGTATTGATGCCTTCCTTTAATAGAGTATCCAAACAATCAAGTGCTTTGGTCAGACTCCTACCATCCACTATAACGACCTTGGTTTCTTCCGCGTGCTCATTTGCAGGGGTGCGTACATGGCGAATGAATGTCGAATGTCGCAGTTGTTACCAAATGAAAAAACTTTCCGAGGGTGACACCTTCCTCAAAACTCTAAAAAAACACACCACAATTTTAGAATACAAGAATGCACTCAATTAATCACGTTTCTTCTGTGCGCTGGCAAGAGCTGTGTGGAATTTCTCCCCGGTCGCTTCGCATTCTCTAAAATGCTTCACATTTATTTTTTCTGATATTAGTTATGTTTTGTGCAGCTATACTATTGTATCCTACGCTTCCCTAAGCTGTCTCTTAAGCCACGTCACATTTCCTTTGCGACCTTGTGATGTTGACACTTCAAAGGTCCTCGCTACTAGTTGGTGTCTTAGTTCTTTGTTTTCCTGGTAAAGCTCGATGATAGTGAGTTTCACTTGATTCAACTACTGATATGGATCTCGAACATATGTGCCTCTGACATCTATCTTCCTCATTCTTCTCCAGCTTTCTCAACATGTACCTTCGATAGGTTCAAGTTGAATGGAACGCATAAGTAATTCTTTGGAAGATGACTTTGCACATAGTTCGCTTGGGACTCGAGTTTCCCCAACTTCCTTGTTCTTCTTTGTCATGCCCCTTCTCCAAGGTACTTCTTGTTGGAGAGACAGGGATTCCACCATTTTTCCTTCCTGCGCAGCCTCTTCCACTCTAATCTCTGTGCGGTGTGATATTACCTTTTCCGCAGGCAGAGGGAAATATCCCTTTTGATCCTTGGGGATTCCTACTGTGAGAAAGAAGGAATCCTAGTTGCTTCCCAAACGTCTTAATTATTCAACTACCAACAATTTAATTAGTGAGACATGAGAGAGTTTTCTTTTCGATTGACCCGCTTTAGCTGGGGCATTGTTTACCATCTCTTAGAGGTTCTAACATACAAAAAAAAGTATATTTAATGGTCTTGTTTCTATGAAGTGCATTAACAATCTAATGTGATGCGAATGTATTATGTCAAACCTTCCTTCATAGCTGAAATATCTCCTAATTAATCCAAGTAGTTTCCAAAAAGGTTCCTGCAAATATCTACTTGGAATGCCCATCTCGATTTTCC
>ML804026.1:434843-451951 GCA_009831015.1 Picea engelmannii
CCTACTGAATTGTATGGGGTAATTTTTCATTCCTCGTGGAATCCCATCAATTCCTTGATTACCTAATTTATGAAACATAACAAAAATAATTGTTAGATATGGTAAACATAATTCAATACAAATAAAAAGTGTAAAAAATTTGGTGTCATACATATTCAAATTTCTTACCTTGATAATTTCTATCATATTCGAACTTCCATAGGTGAGGTATCATTCTTTTTGGTTTTATTGTAGTCTCTTCTTTCCCATTGAAAATATGTTTTTCAGTAGTTGGATACCTATGGTTCTTAGGGAGAAAGTTCCTAATTTCATGAAACACCTCATTTTCTAAACTTCTTGAATGATGAGATTTCGTCCTAGGACCACAAATGGGACATGTAAATTTACCATATGTTTGAAGACCTGCAAGATATGGATTAAATATCTGACAGTTATTAGTTATATAACAAGGAATTAATATTTAAGAAACAATATGCATAATATTTTCGTAAATTTATATACTATTAAAGTGCAGTAGTGTGTTACATACCACAAAAATGTGTTAGCCCTGGGGCATCATGAATTGTCCATGTAAGTGTTTTATGAATTTGATTTTTTTTTTCCCTATTGGTCTAGAGACGTCATACATAGTGATGCCATCCCATAAATTTCATAGCTCGTCAATAAGAAGCTCAATATATACATTCATATATTTCACTTAGTACTTACCTATTTGGTTGAAAGTACACGTAATTACTACCTTATATATGTATAACAAATAATGAAATGAATAAGACAAACAAAATGGTGCTACGTGATTCAAACAAATATTGTAAACAAATACTTGGGACAATCATTGCCAACATTCTGTGCTCCCTCTTTATTGAGATCCAAAGAGGAAGGTTATTGTTTATAAAAAAAATATTCCACACCGAGTAAATATATTTGAGCTCACCAAAAGGATTAACACCGTCATCTGCCAATGAAAGCCTAACATTACAAGGTTATTCTTTAAGAATCGGTCATCTTTCTTTGATGTTCCTAAATGCAAAAGATTCTAAAGGAATTCAAAGAACGCCATCTTTTCTTATGTTCCATGCATGGTAATCTATAAATTATGCTATTCTTTCACACCTGAACAATTGTTGAAAACATGGAATTATTGGAATATGACGAAGGACCTTGTCAGGCACCATTGTTTTTACTTGACCGGTTTGATATCTACTAATTTGACATTGTGGACATTTCATTTCCAATGCATATTTTATATATAATATTATCATTACAACATGCATAAATAAC
This sequence comes from Picea engelmannii, assembly GCA_009831015.1. Lineage (NCBI taxonomy): Eukaryota > Viridiplantae > Streptophyta > Pinopsida > Pinales > Pinaceae > Picea > Picea engelmannii. The sequence continues at coordinate 436,125 of ML804026.1, forward strand.
TTGATACTCCATTCGATATCTTTCATAATGGCAGATAACTCTCGGTATGTGCGAGGTAGATTATTTGAGAGTGGTAAGAAAAATTCACCTAACAATCTACATAATAAAAAATAACTAGTTATATAAATAATAGTAATAAAAAATATTGCATCCTTAATATATTACACATTTATTGACACTTAAAAAGGAGAAAAATAATTTCAAACTTTATGTATTTGTGACAAATTATATTGTTACGTACCTTAGGATCTATGTGAGACAAGTGTTTGACAAACCATTCAATACCTTCAAGTTTCCCAACAACATTATAGTTGATATAATGTTTTTTCGTGAGCCTTGATGTAAAGGGGTTGTTGTGCCTTCTCAAGAAGAGGTACATCATGAATATCATCAAAGTTTTCCTCATTGATAGGAGCAAATATTGCATGGATCAATCTAATTGTCCCATCATCTAGATCAACAGTATTGTTTGTGTCATCTTCTTCCATATAAGAATTAACTTGACCATGATGATATTCAATATCCATACGACTATCTTCCTCAGTATGTACATTAATATTTCTTCTACTACTAGGCACATTCTTCGGTGCCACATATCGATCATTTTTCTTTATAATTACAAACAATCAATAAAATTAGTGTATATAAAAAATATTAAAAAAAAAAAAAATGTTATAAATACACTCAATACAAAGACAATAAATAATAATAAATAACTTACCATGGGACGATATGTGAACCCCCCTTCAATGTGTCCATTTATCCAACAATGTCTCTCAAGTGTTTTTCTTACAAGTTTTGTTAAATCCCCTGCATTTATTGCAAGGGAATTCAAGTCTCACATTACCCTTGCCTCAAATGATTCCTTTAACTAGAAATTTTCCTTTCATTTTCTTCATCCATAATGTTGTTATTATTATTTGGCATTGGGATTTCCTATTACAATAAAAACCTCTAAAGATGAAATATAAGTAAAATATACAAATATTTTTGTATAGTACAAATGTCATCGAATATTGACCCCATTTGTACGTCTATAGTTAATTAAGCCATTCTGGTCATTGATTTACTAAATGTTCATAAGAGTACTAGTCAACAATTGCTTAAGAGATCAAAATTAACCATATAAATATATACATTTTTACCACATAAGCTTCAAAGCTTCACTAGAAGAAAGTAAGAAAATCATTAAACAATTATAAAAGAGAACTAGGCCAATAGAAATTGAGTAGACATGTTCATACTTATTTCCAAGACAAATTAAACTTGTGTCCCCCAAAAAAATAGGTCATAAGTTGGGTTAATTAGTTGGGATCCAATGTCATGAGTACTTAAAATGAGACAAAGAAATATTAAAAATTTCTAACCTTCAGAGTACGCCCAAAATCCAAGCTATATAAATCAATAATTCTATGTGAAAGAAGGTGCATGTCATAGAAAAGATACTATTACATGCATTGAACAATGATATGGCAATTAAACTTTTATAGATGTTGCACCTAAATCAATATCGTTGAAAACTCCAACTCCCGCCCAACTTCTAATGCACATTGACCATGTCAAAACTGACTAATTTAATGACTGTTATGCACTTTCAAATGGCTATTTGGTTTTTCAAGAGCCACAAAAATCGCCAGTATATCGAAAGAAGTTCGTTCTCTTTTGTCAAAAGTGTTTTGATATATTGAAGCACTTTATTTGATATATCGACCAATGGTATGTCGATAGATCGACTAACCTTTATCACAAGAGAGCACACTTTCATTGATATGTACAATAGTGTACATTAGAAAAGTGACAATGGAATAATTGCATCGAAAGTACGATGGATATCATGGATCCTAGAAAAAATGAATGAAATTGTAGTAATTTGTGATGTTACAATTAATTTAACCCATATCGCCATAATATTTTGTTGAATTTTGACCCCATATGTATTAGTTCTAGTTTTCAAGTGGTCCCAATACCAATCTTAGACCTGGATAGTAAACCTCCTATCGTACACCTGAGTTGAGGGTGTGTGAGATACAAACAGGGTCATAAATGCATTTTTTTTCACATCAACATGGGTTTCTTTGATCATAGTCGTGTAGACCACACTAATAGAACAGATTTGAGTGTGTTATCCCACACTGTTTATCAAAAATAGTGCATAACTTCCTTTGTTATCCCACACTGAAATTCAGGGATCCACTTTCTGTAGTTTTGTAACTTTGATGAATGGAAACTGTTAATGTTGGAGGTATGTTGTTGTTGCACTGATGATTTCTTCAACAAACACTTGTATTGATTTGAGTGAACTTTTAGTTATAACAACCAGCACTAGGATTTAACAAGTCCTTCGACACAAATCCTATGTTGCTCTGATTATCTTGTGAACTAGTTAACTGGGGCTCCACCTATGATTCCTAATTATTCGGTGATGATCACATGAAGAGGATTTATCCTCCCCTCTGATCCAATGGCTACTATTCTCTCTCCAATTTTAAACAAGAATACTAACAAGTTAATGTTTATTTCAGGCCTTAGCTATCCCACAGTCTTTTCCAATGTCTTCCCGCAGGGTTTCAACTTTACTTCCATGATATTTATCATCCATTTTCTAGAAATAAATAATCCTACTACTTGGACACCCAAACAAGGATTTATATCCTACAAAATTTCCTTGTAGTGAAGACGGAGAATATAGGGTTATCGACCTTCTCTGGCCTCCCTTAAACAAACATTTCATTTAATTCATTAACCCTTTGAAAGGATATTACAAAACTCCATTCATCTAAGACTTTAACATTCATTTTATAAATTATAAATCTAGTTCCCTTTCACAGGGAAACCCATTACAATAGGTATACTACTATGTGCATAGGAAAACATAGGTGTACAACCATTCATTGTCCCTACAAGTTCTTTCACATAACCATGTGATTACATCCATTATACCAATATGGAGTGTTTTTATCCTTTAGAACAAAATATAGAGTTCTTATGTTTAGATGTGAAAGAAATACACAATTCATACAATTTCCTCAATTACACTAGCACAAAGGTTTGCATATGAAACATGCATTAATCCCATTAAACATGCATACACACTCATGAATGAAATACACGGACTAGTCATTCATTTTATTCAATTAAACAGAGGACAAAGAATACTTATCTATTTACAAGCCCAACTGACTGTGGGTGAGCTCTTTTCCACCCAACCATAGGCTTAGATGTTTTATCTCTCTACTTTTTGGCCACCCTCGTGCCAAGCCATGATACCACCAGAAAAATCTCTCAGGCTCTCAGATAAATTTGAACATTGAATGCCACTCTCCTTCACACAAGCTTTGGTTGAAAACCCTTACCCCCACAATACCTAGGGCCTCCACGAGGTTTATCATATTCCCTCCCAACATCAATATTGTGGCCCTCTCATATTAGGTCAAGTTTTTGGGTTTCTCAAAACAGTCATGGAAATAATATTTCTCTTACTCATAGTTTCCTTTTCCTTTTAGTACAAACATTCCCCATCTACTTATGTATTCCTTCTTCCCAGTTTTTTTTTTGGTTATTACTTCCCAAGAACTACCTCTATGTATGAGCTCTCCTCTATGCATACACATCATGCTCTTCACATGTCATTCCCTTCCATTCCATAAATGACTTCCCACCACATGCACCCATGCATTCTCTTGCTTCTCTCCCAAGCTTCTTGACCTGCCCCTCTTCTTTCTTCTGTCAGAAGGAACCCATGGGTCAATCATGGGGAATTGTGATGATTTCGTACTATACTTTAGGATGATTGTTTTCTATTTTCCTAACCAATATTCCATGCTTCCATTCACTGAAGGTGGTTGGTTTTCCAACTACCAATCCTCCCTCATCAACTGAATTTATTTGAAATCAGTAAAAGGGGAAATAGCTTATTATTTAAAAAAATAAATAACTCAACAAAGAGGCTTGAGTTCTTTTTTCATAATGAAACCTCTTTCTAGGATCCCTCATTATTTCCTCTAGCAGTAGCATGGATAGTATTTGTGCTCCACAGTCAGTTGGTTTGGATTTTGTTTTTAATAAATAATATACAATACAAAGTTCACAATCCGTAGCATGGAAATATTATCTCCATGTTGAGATAGACCACTACTAATCATAATTAATTACAATTAATTCAAGGGATTAAAAATTGGGTGTTACACACACACCCATGGTGATACCAAGAGCTTAACATAGGTTGATTGATTTGTTAATTGTCTCTATGTTAGATTGGAATTTTTCATTAAATTAAGAATTCACATGAACATGTGGATTTCCGATCACATCACTTGAAGTCATAAGTAGTACCTGAAGCATATGTATATAAAATACATATCTAGTACATCATGTCAAAAATTCCAAAAAATTTATACAATTCAAAAATTGAACACATGGTCTTGTTTTTACCTGGCCCAAAGTAATGGAATTGCATCAGTGGAATATATTGCAATATGCATTGGAAGTTTTGAGAGGTGAAAATTTGTATGCCTTTCATTACTTTTGATTCATGTAATATTGATTTTTTTTAGATTCTAGTATGTAATAACCTAGGATCTAGTGTTTCTGGATGTTTTTTTCATGATTAGGTGACAATTTGTTTGGAATTTGCTATGGTGAAATCCATTGAACCATGAGGTACATGTTCTAAACTGGAAAAAAGGATAGGTTTTTTCCTTGGTATACCCTATTGCATTATTAATCGTCACATTTGTCATCTCAATTCCTTAGGTTTGATCCCTCTAGATTGTGACATTAGATTTTCTCATTTGACATTGTAACTTGTGCAGTAGTTCCTACCCTTCATCAACACCCTAGTTAGCACCTAAATTTTCAATTTGGTGTCCATGCTGCATTTTTCTATAGGCATGGGAACCCTTATTTAGACCCTCCATGACTAATAGTTGAGCCACACACTTCTCTCTTAATATTTTTCTCACCATGTCCTAATGGGATTCTCTTCATTTCTATGTTTCTTAATGGTTGCAAATGCATATAATATCTTATGTCCTTATTCCTACTAATACACTATTATTCTCTTTTATCTCACTTACTGCAACTATAGTCATTCTTCACCTCTTTCCATTTTCATTAATTTTCCTTTGTCTTGTGACCTTTAACCTTGGAGAAAAATGCTACTATGAGTGGAAATTACTTTCCCAGTACCATTCTTGAATTTTGTTTTCATAGGTCTTGTTATCTCTCTGTAAACTTCATTCGGCTGGGAAACGAATGATAGAGGCAACCTACAGACCAACTTTGAGACCTGAAACTAGCCTTTCGGACCCGGAGAGGGCTCTCTCGGGAGACTTTGTCTTGGTACAGGATATGGATTTGAACTGTTGGCTATATTTAATGCATTTAAATAATAATTTCTGGTTCCAATGGTGAAAGAGAGTAAGACCTTGAGATATGGAGTCGATTTAAGAAAATGAGAGAAACAAATGACTCGGTGACTGAACTTGAGAGGATAAAGGCTAAGTAAGCAACAATCTTTAGTTTTAAATCGTTGTGTGTGGTGAGGGGAAAAAACACATGAAGCAACTCGGAGCACCGTTGAGGATGAATTCGGAGTTAACTTAGAGGAAACACAATTTGTCTGAATGGCTTGAATCCTAGGGCATTGCGCAACGAATCCTAGGTTCGAAATTACATTATGATTAAGACAAAAATAGATATGAATAAAGAATACGGGAATTACGTATGCAAAGAAAGGAAACAATACATCCAACTTCTACAATTAGAATCTTTTCGTTGAAGCTTCAGGACTTTTGCATTAAATTTCGATCGAGATCAAACTACATTCAATAGTCACTGTCTACACTATTTTTTCCACCCAACCTGGATAAAATATATAGGCTAGGGAATCACTTGGGTTTCCCTTCTCTCTAGCTACCATCTCTAGAATTTAGGAAATTGGTTGTTCTATGTAAATGACCTTTCGTATAATACCTTTCCAGAAATAGAAGTCAATTGTATTCGATCACTTCAAAACCGCTTATCTTTTCCACGGGGTTCGGTTATCATCAAAGTCTTGTCATGGTGAGAGTGATGTATTGATGCCTTCCTTTAATAGAGTATCCAAACAATCAAGTGCTTTGGTCAGACTCCTACCATCCACTATAACGACCTTGGTTTCTTCCGCGTGCTCATTTGCAGGGGTGCGTACATGGCGAATGAATGTCGAATGTCGCAGTTGTTACCAAATGAAAAAACTTTCCGAGGGTGACACCTTCCTCAAAACTCTAAAAAAACACACCACAATTTTAGAATACAAGAATGCACTCAATTAATCACGTTTCTTCTGTGCGCTGGCAAGAGCTGTGTGGAATTTCTCCCCGGTCGCTTCGCATTCTCTAAAATGCTTCACATTTATTTTTTCTGATATTAGTTATGTTTTGTGCAGCTATACTATTGTATCCTACGCTTCCCTAAGCTGTCTCTTAAGCCACGTCACATTTCCTTTGCGACCTTGTGATGTTGACACTTCAAAGGTCCTCGCTACTAGTTGGTGTCTTAGTTCTTTGTTTTCCTGGTAAAGCTCGATGATAGTGAGTTTCACTTGATTCAACTACTGATATGGATCTCGAACATATGTGCCTCTGACATCTATCTTCCTCATTCTTCTCCAGCTTTCTCAACATGTACCTTCGATAGGTTCAAGTTGAATGGAACGCATAAGTAATTCTTTGGAAGATGACTTTGCACATAGTTCGCTTGGGACTCGAGTTTCCCCAACTTCCTTGTTCTTCTTTGTCATGCCCCTTCTCCAAGGTACTTCTTGTTGGAGAGACAGGGATTCCACCATTTTTCCTTCCTGCGCAGCCTCTTCCACTCTAATCTCTGTGCGGTGTGATATTACCTTTTCCGCAGGCAGAGGGAAATATCCCTTTTGATCCTTGGGGATTCCTACTGTGAGAAAGAAGGAATCCTAGTTGCTTCCCAAACGTCTTAATTATTCAACTACCAACAATTTAATTAGTGAGACATGAGAGAGTTTTCTTTTCGATTGACCCGCTTTAGCTGGGGCATTGTTTACCATCTCTTAGAGGTTCTAACATACAAAAAAAAGTATATTTAATGGTCTTGTTTCTATGAAGTGCATTAACAATCTAATGTGATGCGAATGTATTATGTCAAACCTTCCTTCATAGCTGAAATATCTCCTAATTAATCCAAGTAGTTTCCAAAAAGGTTCCTGCAAATATCTACTTGGAATGCCCATCTCGATTTTCCCACCTAGACAATCTCGTTTGATGAAATCGTCATAGCACCATGCGTCCAAGGGCATGCCTTTGAACCACCTTTCGCCATGCATATGGATCTCTATTGTAGTTGACAGAGTTTCTTTTGTTACATGGATAGTGACACCCACAATTACTGCACGAAAACCATTGAAACTGAGTGTGATCTGCTCAGCTAGTCTCAAATTGAATCCTTGGATTTTCCTACAGAAGGCCATGCACCCAAACTATTCAAAATAATTCCTCACCTCCGGATCCTCGTTGATCAATGTCAAGTTTCGGGGCTCAGGCCCAACACTTCTGTCACTTCACGCACCTTTCCTTATGTTTTTGGAGGTTGCCATGGTGCAATGTGTATTTGCCCTACGCGTGATGGATTTGGCATGGGACCAAGGAGGTGATCTTGATCAAACTGGGCTTGTGAGAAGAACTAAAAATAGTGCATAAGCTCGACTGGTGAATAGAATCCGTGTAGATCATCTAGAATTTATAAGAGATCAGGCGGGAGGTGGAATCATGCTAGAGAACATTGAATTCATGGCGACTAGATGTTTTGAAATGAACTGAAGGATTTTCATAGCACATCTGCATGTGTAAAGTACAACTGATAAGGGTTGTAGGGCATATGTGATATGAACACCGTGATTCTTCATTCTTCCAGCCTCCATAATGAGATGATGGTGGTCACTCCACTTGCTAACGCGAGTTCTATTAAACAACTTGCCTCGACCTGGGGCACGTAAAAAATTCCTTTTTGACAAGACTCGACTCTTTGGGAACAGACTCGTACTATTTACACACGTTTTGACTCTAACATCCCTCCCTGAATCCAAGGGCCAACCGACCACTTGCTGACTTCAACCCTTTTGTTGTTCGGTACCTGACCTCACATGATTTGACACATGGACCATAACTTAACTAAGACCAACTCTAATTGAAAAGAGAAATGGTGGTGCTGACAGCTGGCTCCAACAGGGATGTTATCCTCCCAGCGAAGTAGCAAAGAACAACAGACCAGGTGCCTGACCATTGGGACTTATTCGACTTTCATAAGTCGAAACAATGGAAAACAAAACACAACCTAAAACCTATTGACACAGTTTCAGCTAGACGCAACATAAACTTAGGGCCTTCACTTCGGGCTTCAATTTTCTGCCAACACACTGACGCGAAGCAAAAATAAAATGACTATTTACAATGACATGTGACTTAAACGAACTTTATTGCACTAGATAGTGTTTGAGGAACCTATCATTTACAGGCCCCCAATCAACGCACTCTCCATTTAGTTCTTCCAGAAAATAAGCGTTATTTCCACGATATGCACTGATTCTGAATGTACCCATCCAAAGATGATCAAATTTTCCTTGTTTTCCTTTATCTTCATTCCTCGCATCCCATTTCAGCACCATATCACCCAACTAAAATTCCTCCTGCTTATAGTGCTTGTCAAAAGTTTTCTTCATCCTCTCCTAATGGAGTTGTAATCGATTGTACACCTGTTCCCTCATCTTTTGTGTGTGAATCAACTGATTTATTCTACTCTCCATGTCATCCAACTTAGCTTCCTATTCTTGCAGTAATTTCCTAACGGGAAACCCTAGTGAGGTGGGGACAACCACATCTGCGCCGTAGAAAATATGGAATGGAGAGGTCGAGATGGACTTCTTGGTAGTGACCCTATATTCCCATAGTGAGTAAATAACATTTTTATGCTAGGCCTTCTTGTTGTCTTGCAGGAGTCTCTTGATGATCCTGGTCAAACTTTTATTTGATGATTTTGCTAACCCATTTCCCTGTGGGTAATACGTTGTAGAATTTCCTAGGGTTATGTTGTAATCCTGACAAAATTTCTCCATCTTATTATAATTGAATGTGGCCATGTTATCTTTTATGATCTTGATAGGGCATCCAAATCTCAACAGGATGTTTTTCTCCAGAAATTGAATGATTACTGTGTCAGTGGCCTTCTTCGATGGAATTGTTTCTATCCATTTCATGAAGTAATCTATGGACATGAGTATCCATATGTTTTGCAATAAGGATGGTGGATTTATTTCCCCCATAAAATCCAAGCCCCTTTGCATGAAAGGTGCTTCGACCGAGATCGGTTTGAGCAGCAGGGGTTGCTTCTTTCTCCTTCCATTGAAAATATGACACTCGTGGCAACTAGAGACCTATCTGTATATGTTTGCGAAGATGTTTGGTCAATAGTAAGCTTCCCTTAGTATTTTATGCATGCTGGTTTTCCAGTAGTGATGTCCTCCACAATCGCCTTGTGGAATTATTCGATAGCTCATTTCGCATCGTCTTCCAGCAAACAACTCAGCAATATCCCTCTGGGATATTTCCAATACCGTGAGTTATCCAAGATGCAGAACTTGACATATTTGAGTTTTAGGAATCTGTCCTTGGTCTTACTAAAACCCGAACAGGCTTGTAGATTCCTCAACACATAGATGATGTCTATATACAACAATGAATCGACGAACTTTTGAGACACCTGCACAGTTGTTTCTTCCTGAGGATTTTCTGACAGATCAATGATGAAGTTAATTCCCAAAGTGTCACAGTCCGACTACACCATAATATTTGCAAGGCCCTGAACCTTAATCAACATTGTGGGCTTGATTTCTAGTTCATATTCCAGCATGGCCTCTATCCACTTACCTCTCCTTCCCTCAGGGTCAAGCTGAGTTAGGATATCCTTGACTGATTTGTTGGGCACATAAGCGATAACATGGGAGTGTAATATGTACATTATGAAATCCTTATGGATTTTACTAAGGCATATGCTTGTTTCTCCATAATGTCATACATTAGTGGATAATCCCTCAGCATCCTACTGAAATAGGCTATAGGATTCTCAAAGCTCTGATCGTCTTTCTGTAACAACACGCCCACAATCGTATAGTCCAAAGCGAATGAAAACAGGATGAAGTCTCTCATGAAGTCTGGGCTAGCTAGCACAGGATATTTAGTCAACACGACCTTGATATCTTCAAATAATTTACTGGATTTCGGGTTCCACTTGATCACATTCCCTTTTCTGAGCATGCAAGTGATATGTTTTATAATTTCTGCCAAGTTTGGGATGAATCTTCTCAAGAAATTTACCTTTCCCAGGAAAGATTTCACCTCGTTCTTACTACACGGAGTGTCAATTTTTAGGATTCCTTCAACCCTGTTGGGGTCTACCTTCATACCCTCTTTAGAGATGATGCTCCCTAACAACTTCCCCTCTTGCATCCCAAAATGTGACTTTTTGGATTCAATGATATGTCAATTTTCCTGCATTTCTGGAAGACCTTATTCAGATGTCTGATGTGTTGTTCATCGAAGTCAGAGTACACCATGATGTCATCTAGATAGATAAAAATAAACATGTCCTTTTCATCTGAAAATTCTATGTCCATTTCCCTTTGGAAGGTAGCTCCAATGTTCATCAAATCGAATGGCATCTTCTCATACATGAACGTCCCCCATGGTGTTGTAAAAGAAGTATTTTACCTGTCATCCGGGTTTACAAGGATCTGATTGTAACCCAAAAAATCGTCCATCATGGACATCTTATGGGACCCCACCACCTTTTGCATAATATAGTCCATTTTAGGGAGAGGGTAGTGGTCCTTGAGGGACACTTTATTCAAGTTTTGAAAATCCACACACAATCTTATTTCACCGCTTTTTTTCTTATAGGCACCAAGTTGGCCACCCACTTTGAAAACCTTAAAGAAACGATAATTTTAGCTTCAAAGAGTTTCTTTACCTCCTTTTCGATTAGCGGAAGCAGCAGGGGATTTATCCGTCTTATCTTTTGTTTGAAAGGTCTCTGGTCTTCTTTGAGAGGAATGATGTGCATAATCACTTTGGTGTCGTAAACCTTCAAGTCATCATAACTCCAAGTGAAGATGTCAGGAAAATCCTTCATGAGCTTGATGTAATATTGTTTGACCTCTGAACTGAGTGTTTTCAACAATTTGATTATTTTTGGGTTCTCCTGAGTCTTGATGTTGCAATCTTCGACATCCTCATTGTTTGCAGTGATCTTGGGATTTCTAACCACATCGTTTTTGTCAAGCAACTTTTCCAACGGAACTAACCCCTTTGGGATAATATTATTTTTCAAATGTACTATGTCCCTTCCAGCTATCTGGTTCTAGAAAGGGTCGTCATTACTGGGCACACATGTTCTCTCATATTCGTTGCAACAACACTCTTCATCAATGTTTATGTTAGTGAACTCGTCGCTCATTAGGAGGAATCTCTCCACATGTTTGTCTTCCTCAAACACTTGCCAATATTTGATATTATCAGGCACTAACGGCCCGTGTTTGACTTCGATCTTGTATTTTATGTTGGGAAAGATGGCAATCTTAAAAGACAAGGCCGATGTGGCCAATGCATTGGTGATTTGATCTTGCCCCCTCGGGTTCCCTGATAACTCATACTCCGAGAATTATTTGAGGAAGTCCAGCACTAGGTTCATGTATGCTCTCAGCCTGGGGTGTTTGGATTGATGCGTGCCCTTCACCTGGTTTATAACCAGTTCAGAGTTACCGTGCATTACTATCCTCTTCGTTCCTAATTCTTTCAAAACCTTCAAGCCCAAAATCAGTGCCTCATACTCGGCCATGTTGTTTGTAAATTCAAAAGTGAGCTTGCACGAGCACAGTTTTGTGCCCACCTTGGGAGGGCTTATCCATACACCGACCCCTTCTCATACCTTACTGATAGCACCATCAAAAATCACGTTCCATATCTCATTCTCCATGCGGTTCCTCAGATTGGCGCACTCTTCTTCTTGTCATGCAACTTCATTGAAGATGGTCATGACAGTTGTCGATTCTTCCTCTTCAAAAATAAGGTCATTGTAGAATATGGAGGGGCCAACCTCAGTGTCAATTGAGTATATAGGATGGTTATTTGGCTACGTCTTACTGCTTACCATGTATTTCAGTAGAACTTCTCTGTATAATCGTATGTCCTGGCCAAAGATAGGAATGGTGGCGTATGAATGTCCATTTGCAGAGTCCCTTTTAACTTTGAATCCCACGACCTAGATAACAACATGTCAAATTTAGGGGGTTATGTCTACCACAACCTCGTCGATAACCATGTTCTTCAAAGGAATTTGTGCTAGTGATACGACCAAGTCTTTGATGAAACCCAAGCACTTGACTTTCCTCGAATCAAAAGAAAAAAGGTCGTTATAGAGTCTGGTGATGTCCAAACACAACTCGTCCATGATCACATTTGGCATTAGGTTGTGCGATGCACCTGAGTCCAGCATGGCGTTATGAAGGGTCATGTCATGGACCTTGAGACTGACATAGAATGGGGGGGCGTCCTCAGTATCACTTTTGTCCTCTATGCGCAGACCAAACAAAATGGTAGGGTGATTGTCTTGGACATTCATAGTGTTGGGAGTTCCTCCCATTTTTAGCATTTTAATAATCTGCTCCCGATATTCACCCCTTATGATAAGTTCGTTAAAAGGGATAGATATTTTTATCTTGGCCATTTTTTGCTCAAAGTTAAAGGGGGAAGATAACCTTTCTACCTCTTTTCCACACGCTTCCCACCTTGTTTCTGGTGCTTTCTTCGGGGGCTCCTCCTTCAAATTTACCTTTTCAGCCGCATCCTTGGTCGGGTTATCTGGCTTCAGTCGGCTTGTGGAAGGTATGTCCACCAGAGGTTTCCTTATGGTATTTGTCTTCTGAATTTTGGTAGGTGCCCTCTTGCTCCTGAGGTTGTATTATTTTTTAAACTACATAATGGCGTTGTGATAAACTTTTCTGAATTATTTCGTCTCCCAGGAGAGTGTGTCTTTAGGATCAACTATAATTTCGTCATTTATGCTCATGTATTGATCATGTTACCCCTTCGTCAAAAAAACGCGGGTGTCCTTGTTGTCACAAAAATGCATTTGGTCTTGGAAAATCTGATCAAAATCCTCATATGTGTAATTGTTTTGGAATAGAGGCCATGTCTGTTGTTTGCCCTGGTCTCTTTGCTCCCTTTGAATGACCTGTGGGCCCTAACCTCTTATGAGGTTCTGATTTCTGGGCTGGGGGTCATGTTGTTCTCAGGTAGTGGGTCTATTTCCCATGGACATTCTTTCCATCAACTTCTCCATCATCTTCATCATCAAGTTGAATTTGTCGTCCAAAGACCCAAATGTCAATGGTTGTGCATCCCCTAGGGGTTTCTTATCGCCTCTATTGAATCTATGTTTGATCTTCCCCAATGAAATCATGTTTACCTCGACTTCGATTGCATCGCTCATCATGGAATATAGATTTTTTGATCTTATTTCTCTTAAAAGCAAGGTGAATTCACTGTCGAAGGAGTCAATGTATCGCAGTTGCGCAGCCCCGGGAGGTGGCTTGACTTCTACAGGAATCGAGTTATAAACCTTCATGAAATGGGATGATAATCTTGCATTGTCTCCTCCAACACCCTCTTCATATTATTGTACTACACCAATAGCTGCAAGTGGTTCTTCTTGTCTCCCCATTTAGTAATGAAAGACGTTTCAAACACAATGAAGTATTGAATGCTTTCTATCGGGAGGGATTTGAACCATTTCCTCATCTCCCCCAAAAGGATCTACATGAACAACCTAATTTTCACGTCTGCATAGTCCAACTCCTCTAGCTCGAAGAAATCATTGAACCAATCCAGATGCCTCTAGGCTGAAGCGTTCCCTTCAGCATCGTAGAGCTTAATCCTCTTGCTGTAATTTTGGGGAAAATCATGCAGTTGGGTTGGCAGAATGAGGGGGGCGAATCTGGCAGCCATGGATCTATGAGGGTTATGGATTTTGGGGGATATTATTAGGTATCAGAGCTTGGAACCTCTTCTGGTTGAAAACTATCTCGTCTAAGCTGATTTTCGACTTAGACCTGAACATGATTTTCTCAAACAATGCATCAAACTCAAGGTCATCAATGCTAACATAGTTACCAACTTAACGAGAACTCTACAGAGTTCTCATTTTTTGGGGGGTCAAGTTTTTTACCTCATTTTTAAAAATGGTGTTACCGGTAGCACCCCCCTCCATTTTTAGGTGGTCTTTTGATATTTTAAATTTTCTGATACATAAGGTTTCCACTTTGTTTTTTTAAATGATCGTTTTTTCATTTATTTTCAAATTGTTCAATTTTTATTTTTTATTTTTATTTTTTCTCAATGATGTTTTTTCCTCTGTTTTCAAACTTTTCTATTTTATTTTTATTTGTATTCAATCGTGTTTTTAATCATATTTTCATACTTCATCCAATGTTAAAAATGTTGTACATCATTTATTTTTTTGAAATTAAGTTTTTTCATACAATTATCTGTCCTTAATAAAGTTATGGTTCCATACATTTTAAGTATAGTGGAAAATATCATTTTTAACACACTTTTTTTACCTTACTTCAATAAATAGAAAATAAGTGTTGTTAAATAACAATATTTTAAAATATTTAGCAAAAAAATATAATTCATTTTTTTGGATCAATTAAAAAACTAAAATAAATAAATAAAAACAAACAAAATTGAAATTTAAAAAACAAAAACATTTTAAAAACAAATTTATATGAGAAAAAACCATTGAAGAAAAATCTAAAAAGCTAAAGAGGAAAATAAAACCACACACACACACACATATATACTAAGAAAAATGAGAAAAAATTAAGAAAAAGGTAAAAAAAAAAAAAATTATAACCCAAAAAAACTTTAAAAGGTTGAAAACCCCCCCAAAATTAAAAACATATACAAAAAAAACCCAAATTAAGAAACTGAAAATAAAAATTAACAAAAATAAGTTGAAAACCCTTAAAACTACAACAAAAAATTTAAATTTATATCAAAAACATTAAATAAATAAAGTTTACACAAAAAAAAATTCATAAAAATCTAAAAAAAAAACATAAACCTATGTTATGATATAACATTGCTATAATATAACAACGTTATATTATAACATTGTTATATTATATCAATGTTATAATATAACAATGTTATATTATAACAGAGTTATAATATGAATGAGACCTGGGCGAGGTCCGCGGGGGGGCTAGGGCGATGTCTAGCATCGCCTCAGCCCCCCGACGAGCCTGGCCCAAGTCCCTTGGGAGTCCACAGGACCTGGGTGAGGCCCGCGAGGGGTGGTTGAGGTGATACTCGACATTACCCAAGCCCCCCCCGCGAATCTGGCCCAGGTCCCATTCATATTATAACTCTATTATAATATAACATTGTTGTGTTATATTATAAGATTGTTATATTATAAGATTGTTATAATATAAGATTGTTATATTATAACTTTGTTATAATATAACAAGGTTATATTATAACAATGTTATATTATAACATAGTTATAATATAACATTGTTATATTATAACTCTATTATAATATAACATTGTTGTGTTATAATATAACTATGTTATATTATAACATTGTTATATTATAACATTGTTATAATATAACTTTGTTATAATATAACTTTGTTATAATATAACAATGTTATATTATAACAATGTTCATTGTTATATTATAACAATGTTATAATA
>ML804026.1:452143-473385 GCA_009831015.1 Picea engelmannii
TCTAATTTTATTTTTATTTTTGTTAAGTTTGAAGGGATTTTTGGCTCTTCTTTTTAATAAGAAAAAACGTATTTTTTTTTTTAAATTATTGTTTTTCAGGGAATTTTAATCTTTTTTCATTTCTTTCTAGTTTTTCTTATTTTTTCACAATTTTGTTAGCTCATAAAATTTCTTAGCTCATATGTTTTGAATATGGTCAATATAACAATACTTTTAAGAAATTATGTATGTTTCATTCAATGTAACTTGTATTTATTGTTTTATTATTAAAAGTAAAAAATTATTAAAAAATGGCGTTCAATTTTTAAAGAATATTGTGATATTTTCATGGCATTATGTATTACCTTGTGCTTTGCATGATAATAACATTTAAAAAGTAAACATTTAAGGGTTTCTTTTATGATTTTGTTTACAGTAATGATGAGTTATTTTACCACATTATAAAAATGTGTCATTTTCATACCCCGATTTTAGAATGGGTGCTAGTGGTAGCAACACTTTTCAATTTGATGGTTGATTTTGAGGTTTTGGTTTTAATGGTACCAACTGATAAAAATACGATTTAAAATGATCTCAAAATTTAGCGTATTGAAAAGAAAAAAAAGAATCAAAAACATCTTTATTGTTTTTAGGTGTTGATTTTAAGATTTTTCTGAGCTACTGTCTAAGTTTTGAAGCCCATGTTTGAAAAATGTTGTAATTTTGACCCCATTTAAAAAAATGGTGCTACTGGTAGCACCACTTTTTTAATTGGGGGTTGATTTTTTTTTATGCAAAAATATGGGTTTTTTGGGCCAGAGTTCTCGTTTTGAGGTCACAGTTCTCATTAAGTTGGTAACTATGTTTGCTTTGTGTGTTGTCTTCGGGTAAAGACATGCTTCTATCTAGGTAATAGAATGGGTTCGGTGCTTTCTCTCTAGTCTTGTGCAAAAGTTTCTCGGGATCGCACATAGGATCTATAAGGTTTGGATTAGGATTTGCTCTGGTATAAATTGTCTTTAGAGCCAAGGTTCCTGAACCATGCTACTTGGTGGTACTAGTTTTTTTTACTGGAGTCTCCAAGGTACAGGTTTCAACCAATATAGATGTTTGTCCCTCTATTACCCTCAAGGGTCAAAACTATAACTTTAGTCATTTTCCCAGGGAAAATTTATTCAATTTTGTCACCGACAATGGCGCCAAAATGTTAGCTCTCTATAAACTTCATTTGGCTGAGAAGCGAATGACAGAGGCAACCTACAGACCAACTTTGAGACCCGAAACTAGCCTTTCGGACCTGGAGAGGGCTCTCTCGGGAGACTTTGTCTCGATACAGGATATGGCTTTAAATTGTTGGCTAGATTTAGCACATTTAAATAATAATTTCCGGTTCCATTGGTTAAAGAGAGTAATACCTTGGGCTATGGAGTCAATTTAAGAAAATGATAGAAACAAATGACTCGGTGACTGAACTTGAGAGGATAAAGGCTAAGTAAGCAACAATCTTCAGTTTTAAATTGTTCTGTGTGGTGAGGGGAAAAAAAACATGAAGCAACTTGGAGCACCGCTGAGGATGAATTTGGAGTTAACTTAGAGGAAACATGGCTTATCTGAATGGTGCGAATCCCAGGGAAATACGCAGTGAATCCTAGGTTCGAAATTACGTTTCGATTTAGAAATAAATATATATGAATAAAGAATACAGGAAGTATGTACACAAAGAAAGGAAACAATACATCCCACTACTGCAATTAGAATATTTTCATCAAAGCTTCAGGACTTTTGCATTAAATTTTGATCGAGCTCAAACTACATTCAATAGTCACTGTCTACACTAATTTTTCCAACTAACTCGACTTACATTGAAAGGATAAAATATATAGGAAAGGGCTCTGCTTGGGTTGTCCATCTCTCTAGCTACCATCCCTAGAATTTAGGAAACTGATTTTTCTTTGTAAGTGACCTTCTATATAACACCTTTCCAGAAATAGAAACCAACTGTATTTGGTTGCATAAAAACCGCTTATTTTGTCCACGGGGTTTGGTTATTAGCAAAGTATTGTCATGGTGAGAGTGATGTGTCGATGCCTTCCTTTGACAGAGTATCCAAACAATCAAGTGCTCTGGTCAAACTCCCTCCATCCACTATAACAACCTTGGTTTCTGCCGCGTGCTCATTTGCATGGGTGTGTACGTGGTGAGTGAATGCCGACTGTCGCAGTTGTTACCAAAATGAAAAAACATTCCGAGGGAGACGCCTTCCTCAAAAATTTCAAGAACCACACCACAATTTTAGAATACAAGAATGCACTCAGTTAATCACGTTTCTTCTATGCGCTAGCAAGAGCTTCACAGACTTTCTCCCCAGTCGCTTTGCATTTCGTTCTTCCAAGATTCTATGTGTTTCACACAGTTGTATTATGGTATCCTACGCTTCCCTGAGATGTCTCTTAATCCACGTCACATTTCCTTAATGGCCTTGTGATGTTGACACTTCAAAGGTCCTCGCTACTAGTTGTTGTCTTAGTTCTCTATTTTCCTAGTAAAGCTCAACGATAGTGAGCTACGCTTGCTTCACCTGCTGAGATGGCTCTCGAACATCTATGCCTTTGACATTTGTCTTCCTCATTTTTCTCTAGCTTTCTCGACCGGTACCTTCATCAGGTTTGAGCCAAATGGTGTGCATAAGTAATTCTTCGGCAGCTAACTTTGCGCGCGGTTCGCTTGGGACTCAATTTTCCCTAGCTTCCTTGTTATTCTTTGGCCTACCCCTTCTCTGGGGTACTTGTTGTTGGGTAGATAGGGTTTCCACCATTTTTCCTTCCTATGCAGTCTCTTCCACTCCAAACTCTACGCGGTGTGATATTACCTTTTCCGCAGGTAGAGGGAAATATCCCTTTGGATCCTTGGGGATGCCTGCTGTGAGAAAGAACGAATCCCAGTTGCTTCCAAAACGTCTTAATTATTCAACTACCAATAGTTTAATCAGTGATACATGAGAGAGTTTCCTTTTTGATTGACCCGCTTTAGCCTGGGCATTGTCCGCCATATCTTGAAGATTCTGATGTAAGAAAAGGGATATATTTAATGGTCTTCTTCCTGTGAAGTGCATTAACAATCTAATGTGATGTGAATGTATTATTTCGAGCCTTTATTCACAGGTGAAATATCTCCTAATTACTCCAAGTAGTTTCTAAAAAGGTTCCTTCAAATATCTACTCGGAACGTCTGTCTTGATTTTCCCACCTAAACAATCTCGTTTGATGAAATATTCATAGGACCGCACACCTAAGGGCATGCCTTTGAACCACCTTTCACAGTGAAGAGGGATCTCTGTCATAGTCAACAGAGTTTCTTCTATTACATGGATAGTGACACCCACAATTACTAAGTGAAAACTGTCGAAACTTAGTGCAAACGACTCATCTAGTCTCAAATTGAATCCTTGGATTTTCCTACAGAAGTCCATGCACCTGAACTGTTCAAAAGATACCCTCACCTCTAGATCCTCGTTGATCAATATCAATTTTTGGGGCTTGGGACCATCACTTCTTCCACTTCACGTTCCCTTCCTTATGTTTTGGGAGGTTTCTATGGTGCAACGCATATTTTTCCTTCGTGCGATGGATTTGGCATGGGTACAAGGCAATGATCTTGATCAACCTGGGCTTGCAAGAAGAACTAAAAACAATGCATAAGCTCGACTAGTGAATAGAATGTGTGCAAAACATATGGAATTTATAACAGAGTAGGTGGGAGGTGGAATCATGCCAGGGAACATTGAATTCATGGTGACCAGATTTTTTGAAACAAACTGAAGGATTTTCGTAGCACATCCGCACGTTTAAAGTACAACTGATAAGGGTTGCAGGGCATACATGATACAAATGTCGTGATCCTTCATTATTCCAGCATCCATAATGAGTTGATGATGGTCACTGCACTTTCTGGCATGACTTCTATTAAACAACTTGCCTCGACCCGGGGCACGTAAAAAATTCCTTTTTGATAGGACCCGACTCTTTGGGAACAAACTCGTACTATTTACACACGTTTTGACTCTAACATCCCTTCGCGACTCCAAGGGCCAACCAACCACTTGATGACTTCGACCCTTTTGTTTTTCAGTACCTAACCTCACATGCTTTGACACACAGACCATAACTTGACTAAGACCAACTCTAAATGAAAATAAAAATGGTGGCACTAACAGGTCTATTCCATGCACTTGGAATGTAGTTGTATGCCATGGAACCACTAGTTTTCTGATCTAGATTATTTTCGGCACGAAATGAGAGCGGAGATATAATAAATAAATGCACAGAGATATCGCATATATTCAATAATATAGCATAAATGCACCAGAGATGCAACCATAAACACAGATATATAGTAATACACGATTTCTATTAATGAAATAAATGTACAGAGACTGTAAAAATACTAAGTGAAAAACTCGCTAGAATGGTGGAAACTTATCTCTGAGAAGAGATGTGATGGATACTCACATTCGAAAGAAGATGATTACAATGAGGCTCAGAAGGCCTTTTTACAATAAATAAGAATGCCAAAAACCCTAGACATCCAAAAACCTAACCCTAGGAGATGAAGTGTGAAAAGTCATGTGGGCCCCATTTGGGTAAGATAGTACATCAACTTCCCAGGGTCGTAACTTTTACATACGATCTTGGTTTTAGGCGCATGATAGCCCGTTGGAAAGGTATCGTCGAGGATATTCATTTTGGAGGAAATATTGAAGGAACTTCCATATTTCTCCTCACTTTACCAAAAGCGGCGTTTAGGGCCTCAAAATGGCCCTAGAGGTTAAAAACTGCTAAAAATAGTAAATTACCAAAATTGTCGAAAAATTGTTTTGAGCTAGTTGGAAAAGGTGGGTGGCCATCGATATCCACTTGGATCAATCCTCCCTCCTTAGGAAGAAATGGTATCCATTGCATTGAGTTCCCAGGGGAGAGGAAAAAACGTTTGTTGAATCTGAATCTTGGTGAACTGCTTGCCTTGTTGGAGATGTTGCGCTACTTAGTTTGTGGAAGTCTTTCATGAACCTGTTGAGGTTGGGGTTGTTCAAAAAGTCCAGCTACATGAGAGGATGGTCTGCAGAAGGAATCTGTGTGCTTTGCTACAACCTTGTCGGCCTTCTTCTATTGGATAGAAGGTGCTTGGGGCGAGGCTGTAGTGGTTGTAGTGTCCTTATGTTCCCCTTTTGAATAGATTGTGAAGAAGATGAATTTTGCAGTATGAGATACTACCTTGCAACACTGTTTAGGTGGAACAATAGTCAGAACTACCTCTAGTATTCTGTAGATATTCCCCCTAGAGAAACAATGACACTGCGGGGTCGAGACTCATAAACAACATGGCGTCTCCACATATACGACTGGCCCAAGAGAACGTTGCAGACATCCAGTGGGAAAACATCACATAATACCTCATCCTTGAAGGGTTGGATGTCATATGAAAATCGACACTGCTGGCTGAAAAAAGTATCTCTTTCTTAGTGAAACCACCCAATGTTGTATGGTTGTGGGTGTGGTGTTGTCGACAATCCCAAATGTTTGACAACCTCTGCTGAGATGAGGTTCTTCTGGCTTCCACTATCAACAATAAAATGGTTAAATATGTTAGAAGGTTATTTCTCTGTTCATAATTTTTTCAACAGGGAAAGGATCACCTTCGCACTCCTTGAATCTCTCCCCATGTTAAACATTGGTGGGAAACTTAATGGGAGCAAAGTTCCATAGTGGAGTCTGGAATATATGGGATCGAGCCCACTTGGGATTTTTTGTGGATGCAGTAAAGGAACAATATTTCCCTGTTGGTGATTGTTTTGTGTTGATTTATGGGGGATACATTAAGTATCTCCTTCAATGGATATCTTCCTATTGACACCAACACAGTATCTATGAAAGAGATCTAGAAACTATATAATGCCTTGGAAATTGCAGTCATTAGTGGTAGTATTCCTCACGATCAAAAATGGGTTTACCTCATTGATTCTTGATCGATCGATTCTACAAGTGTTCAACGTCATCTACTTTATTCAAACTTGCTAGATTGTACTAGCTATCTTGGGGTCCATTTTCATTATGTGTGTATCCCCTCATGTCTGATAATGATTTTCCTTAATGACCAGTAATAAGATGGTTTATACTATCTTCGACATCGTCTTATCCATTTGCACAATGTAGAATCATACCATCGATGGGATTGGATTGAAACCTTGGGCCTAGGGAGCATCACTCCTTTATGATACCCCTCATGAGATGAAATGGACTATATCACTATTGTATGAGTAATTTTAAGACCACATGGGCACTCTCATTGGTGCTATATGTATTCCTAATGTGGCATATATCCACATTGTATTTTCTTGTGGCTATGATCTCTTTTATGACATGGATCCACTGTGTACTTTTTCATAGCCATGGTCTTACATATCATTTCATTGATCCATAGTGTATTATGTTGGCACCCTTTATTTTTCCTACATCCAAGAATGGGTATGCTTACCTTGGGGATGATCTATATATATTTTTGGTTGACGACTATTTGTAGGTACTTACTAGTTCCTTGATCTACGAGCTCTCTCCTTATGCCACTCATCACCATAAATGTTTTCGTAATGTATTTAGGCCATCAATTCCTCTTCTAACCTCATACATTAAGGGACATTTTTTATACTTTTATATTCCACCATAGGTTTTTCAAGGATGTTATTATATGTTATGAATCTAGAATTACATAATTTAGTAAAATTATCATAAATATTTCACAAGGAAATAATTATTTGTCACAATTTCATAACTATGAAATAAGAATTATTTCATAATTGGGTAAAAAATCATAATTGAGAATAAAGTTCATAGTGAGTTGGAAAGAGCTCATAATTGAGCATGGAACTTGATAAAAAATCTCATAATAGAGAAAATATCATAATAGTTGGCAAAAGCTCATAATTGAACATGGAACTTGTGCATGACTTATAGTCTCTTAGTTCACATTCCATCAAGCCTATCTATGACTTGTAATTTCTTAGTTCACATGCCATCAAGCCTATATATGACTTGTATCCACCCAATTCACATGCTATGAATCTTATGTCTAATCTCTTTTAAATTCATATAAGAAGAGGCCAAATTAGGAGATGGGGATCTAGAACTGGATATTCATTATGTTGGTGAAATAGAGAGGGATGTTGGAGTGGCCAAGGAAGGAACTCTAAGAGATTGGAGTTTGGAAGGTATTGCATGATCTCAAGATAAAATATCTTGTCGTATATTCTTATATCAATTCATATAGATCTATGACATTTTCCCTCCAATGTGTGCAATTATTGGTGTTTTATTTTGATAGATCTACTTTTCCTTCAGAAAATTAGATTATATCTAATTACCACTTATATTCCATTTATTCCAAATGAGTTTTGGGGAGTTTTGTTTGTCACTTGTATGCATGTAATTGAGTGTTAGAGATATTATTGTTTTCTTGGAGTTGCATCAATCGATGTCATACAAGGACAACAACTGAAATAAGGTATGTCTCCCCTCCTACCCTCATTAGTTTAAATTGAATGAAAAATTTAGATCTGGTGTGTAAAATCCATAGTGATCTATCCCTTGTATATCACTAATATTTTTCAGAACATATAGAGGGATCACCTATGTTTAGGATAGTTTCCTCTACAATAATTGCAAACCATTGAAGAAGCCAAAAAGTGTTCCAAATCTAGATATGACCACAATTTCCACCCTCTTGTCTTTCACAAAGATGATTTAGTCCTGGTGTATGACCAATCCCATGATATCTTAGGTAAAGGAAAGTTTTAAATCCTATGGATGATCCCTTACATTATCAAACAATGTTGGTGTAAGAGGGAATATATTCTAGAGAGTCCTAAATGGGAGCTTCTCCCTAACCCTCACAATGTGCTCTACCTTAAGAAATTTTACCCTTGATTATTTCTTTAGAGAACCCTTGTATCTTGTACATAGATTAGATATTATTTTGCATCCCTTTTGTAAATTTTCCATCTCTTACATTTTCTTCTTATGCCTTTCAGATGAACCACTCATAATGTTTCTACACTAGTTATGCCAATGGTGTTATTTGTTATTTCAGGAATATAGCCTTGATAGCTTGGGGCCTTTTTACCCCCACATATTATAGATTGGTATTTAGAAGATGCATATATAAGAAGATAAAATTTTACATTCATATATAATCTAGTGTGCATACGCATATGTAAATACAAATTGGCACTCCACATTTTCATTTGCATATCGAAAACTACATCCATAGTGCATATGTATTTATATATATCCATAATTTATATAAAATTAAAAAAATCATAATAGTGTTGCATTAGTTTAGAGTCCACTACTCTAACTACATATGGCATCCCCATAACATGCTACATACATTAAAAATTGGGGGCATAAGGCCTATCAAACTACTCATCCCCTCCATCCACCTTAGATGGAGGATCACGTGCTAATGGAACCATGCCCCCACTTGAGATATCTATGACAAATTGACGCTACATCATTTCTCTCCAAAGAAGTGGGTTCCAATTAGGTGGTGCCCCTATACATGTTCTTGCATAAGAATAATCCAACTCATGCAATCCACACTCCAATATTATGGTTAGTAGGAGGAAAAACCTCTATCTAATATCCTCTATTAATCAGTCACTATCCACTCTATTCCTAGGACTCGATGGCCTAGCCTCATTGGGATATATTTGTGTCCTACAAGTAGTCGATCCTATTGGCCTCACTGATGCAATATCTTGTAATATTCCAGATATAAAATAGCATGCAAAACATAAATAATTGGTTAGAAATGGAAGATAAACAATGATATAACCTTGTCCATTGGATGTAGCTTCGGTGTAGTGACTGTAAATAAAATTTTGATATAAATCATTTCAATTGCACAAATAACTTAATCACCAGAAAATATAAAATTTATTGAGATAAACATAATAGCTTACTGACAGCCTCATAACACATCATATTCCTTAAATTGCATAAAACAAATACATAAATTAACATACCTTGGTCTGATGCTAACTCTCTGCTTGTCTTGTTGTTCATTGTTGAATTGTGTAAACAATACCCAAAACTTGTTCCACCCTGCCAACTAGGATAGCTTCCTAGCTCCAGGATATCATATGGATATCCTGGCCCTCGTGCCCAAAACCTCCAGCAAATCGGTGCCCCTTGTACTAGTCCTTCCCGACTACAGAACTCAAACTCTCCTCTATGAAAATCCAAGAGAACCATACAAAATAAAAATTCCCCGTAGAATGATCCCCCTGCCTTCATAAACCTCCTCCCCTCATATCCCTCCTTCATCTCCCTTTCACCTCATTTACTTCCTTACCTACACATAGTTAATGCCCCTTTATCCTTTTATTTATTATTTTATCCTTTCGTATTTATTATCTTATCTTATCCCTTATTAATATCTTATCCTTATATTAAATGTCCTATCCCTTCCCAAATACGTAAGTCTTTAACAAATTAAACTTATTAACCCCCTTTAATTCTTTACTCAATTAATTAATGATTATTAATTAATAATTAATTAATCCTTGACAGACATGAACAAGTAATAAATAATAATTAATTAGTTAATATTATTTAAGAAATAATTATTGTTTAGCTAACTTTTTAGGACAATTAGGTTATTAAATTAATTATAATTAATAATCCTATGCATCTATTTAAGCAGGGTCGTTACATTCGGTGGTTGGGAGGAATGATTGTTACCCTCCCCACCCAGGTTCAATTCCTTGTAGGTGACATGTTATGCCCTTAAATGGGATGTTCTGAAATACCCACCCTCTCTATGTTCTCTCGCGGATTCCGGGGAGGTTTACGTGGAAGTAGCGAGCTTTTGATATCTGGTGTCGTGAACCACATGAAAAAAAAAACAATGATATAACCATAACAACACCACAATAATACCAAAATAATACCAGACTAACACCAGAAAGAGCACTTTGATTACTGAGAGCAATGTTCACTTGCCTCTTTGAGGGGGAAACCTTCAGCAGAGCAGAGCTCTATTACAATAATATCCAAGACAAAATTTCTCATACCTTCTATTCATATTTATACTAAATCTATCTATCCAAAAGAACAATCTATAGGAAGATCCTTATAGAAGCGAAAGATTCTATTCTTACATTTGACTTATTCCTCCTTATTGCTAGGCCTTATTAATATTGACCTTTATTACATGGAAATATATTATTCTACCCAATTGAAGCATTAGGTAGGTTAGGTCCCTAACATGCCCTCCCCCTAAGAATTAGCCTTGTCCTCAAGGCTTGAGATGAGGAAATTGTTGCAGAATGTTAGTGGGCTCATATCTACTAGAGTTGTATATTTCCATTGAACTAAAACTTCCTTGATGGTACACTGATGAATACGACACTCTCGTTGGTCCAAAACGACTTGTGGATGCAACCATATGGATCCTTCTTCATCCAACATGGGAAGGTTGGTTTGAGTTTGGCACTTAGTTCCAATAACCTTCATTAAAAAAGAGACATGAAAAATAGGATGGAGCTTAGAATGACTGGGTAAAGCTGACGGATAGGCCAACTACCCAACATGCTTGAGAACTGTATAAGGACCATAAAATTTGGGTGCTAGTTTCTGACAATGTTCAGACTTGAGTGAACTTTTCTTATAAGGTTGCAGCCAAAGAAATACATGGTCTCCTTCAGCAAATTGTCATTCTGAGTAACCTTAATTAGCTTTTTGCTTCATGCGATTATGAGCCATGGCAAAATTCTCTTTGAGGGTACAGAGAATAGCCTCATGAACTGTAACTGTTTGGTCAACCACATGGAACTTCGATACACCTGGCATGTAGGAGAGAACTGAAGGTGGTTTTTGGCCATATACTACTTCGAAAGGAATCATGTGAATAGTTGTATGGTAAGAAGTGGTGTACCACCATTCGGCTAATGGTAACCATTGAGCCCATTGGTTTTTCCTTTCAGAGGAAAAACACCTCAAATAAGTCTCCAAACACTTATTGACGACTTTAGTTTGAGAATCAGCCTGGGGATGATAGGCGATGCTGAGATGAAATTGGGTGCCCTGGATTCTGAACAGTTCTTGCCAAAAAATGTTGGTGAAAGTTGGATCTCGATTAGAAACAATAGAATGAGGCATGCCATGAAGCTTGAAGATATGATCCATGAAAAGTTGAACCACATTTGATGTGGTAAATGGATGTTGAAGAGAACATAAATGAGCATACTTGGAAAGATGATCCACAACCACTATGATGACAGACTTATTTCCTGATTTAGGTAATCCCAGAATAAAATCCATAGAGATGTCCCTCCAAATATCGGGTGGAATTAGAAGCAGTTGGAGTGTGCCAGGAGGTTTGATGGTTTCTCCTTTGTTTCATTGAAAAAAATCACATTCTGCTACAAAAGTGTGAACGTTATTATTCATACCATCCCAGAAAAAAGAACGTTTGACCTAGTAATAGGTTTTGGTAAACCCTAAATGCCCAGTTGTGGGAGTATCATGAAGCTTAGAAAGCACCCTGGATTTAAATTGTGGCTGTTTACTTAAATACAAATGGTTTGTGTAGAAAAGTTCATCATTGTGCCAAGAGTACCCTGGGGAAACTAGAGAGTTGGCTTTCAATTTTTGGATCATATGCGATATTTTAGGATCATGTAGCCATTCTTGGTGCACAGCTTGGAGCTAATATAGTAAAATGAAGGAGAGGGGAAAAAGGGACCCTTCATCTTCACATTTTCGAGAAAGAGCGTCAACAACCACATGTTATTTTCCTTTCTTGTAAATGATCTCATAATCATAACCAAAGATCTTAGTTACCCATTTTTTTTGCTTTGGGGAGGAAGGTTGTTGCTCCAAAAAATACTTGAGGCTTTCATGATCTATCTTAATTTGGAAGTGTTTCCCCGGGAGACAAGGGTGCCACAGATCCATTGCATGCATAATAGCCAAAATTTACTTTTCATAGATTGATTGGCCCAAATGGAGTTCAGAAAATTGTTTTCTAGAAAAGGCCAAAGGTCTTCCTTCTTACATAAGGAAAGTTCCAATTCCTCTTCCTGAGGAATCACATTCGAGGACAAAGGTTTTTGTGAAATCAGGAAGGGCCAAGACCGGAGTAGTACACATAGTTTCCTTCAAATCTTGAAAAGCCTGATCCACTGCGAGAGTCCAAGTGAAAGAATTATATTTAAGGAGATCAGTGAGAGGGGCCGCAATCTTCCCATAATTCTGAACAAACTTGCGATAATAGCCGATTAAACCCAAAAAACCACGTAAGATTTTGATAGTCTTGGGGCGAGTCCAATCCTTCATTGCTTCGATCTTTTTAGGATCCACCCGGACACCAGCCTTTCCAACAATATGACCCAAGTACTCTACTACTGAGGCTCCAAAGTCACATTTAGAGTGCTTGAGGAAAATTTGGTGCTACGAGAGTAGATGGAGAATTCGATCCACATGGAAAAAATGAGATTTCCAAGTTTTACTATAGATGAGAATATGATCAAAGAAAACTAAGATAAAATGATGGATAAAAGGATGAAATACATGATTCATGAGGCTTTGGAAGGTGGAGGGGGCATTACATAGGCCAAAGGGCATGACCAAAAACTCATAGTGACCCTCGTGAGTTCGAAAGGCAGTCTTGGGTATGTTAGCTTCTTGCATATGTATCTGGTGGTAGACAGAACACAAATCAAGTTTAGTGAAGTACTAAGCACCACTCAGCTCATCCAAGAGATCATCAATGATAGGAATGGGGAACTTGTCCTTGATGGTGATCTTATTGAGGGTACTAAAGTCAGGACACATGCACCAAGTACCTTCTTTCTTAAGTACCATGACCACGAGGGAAGAATAAGGGCTAGTATTAGGGCAGATAACACCCGCTTTGAGAAATTCCTACATTATTTTCTCAATTTCATTATTTTGGGAAAAGGGGTGATGATAAGGGTGAACAATGGGAGGAATACTACCATGAACAAGGGGAATGGAATGATCATGAACACCATGAGAAGGAGGAATTCCCTGAGCAGTGGAAAAAATAGCTTGATGTTTGGAAAGTATAGTTTGGAGGTCAGGATGCACAAAGGGTGTCTCAATGGCTTGAATAAAATGGAGTTGAGAAATGATACCGTAGTGGCCTTTCTTGAGGACCTTTTCCATTATATGGGAACTAATTATCTCAAGAGAACTAGCTATGAGACCTTGGAATTGATACATTTTCCCTTCTTGGTGCAATTGCATGGTTAATTCCTTAAAATCCATAAGAATGGGACCCAAAGTGCATAACCATTCAACACCTAGCACAATGTCACAACCTCCCATGTCAATGGAAAAAACATGATATTTTATTTGGTAATCTCCAATTTGAAGATGGAAATTTTCACAATGCCCACCACATTTCATGGACCCACCATTGGCTATCATTATTTGAAAATTATTGACAACACGAATATAGAAATTGGTTTCTTGGGAAATGCGAAGATGAATAAAATTGTGGGTGATACCATTTTCAACAAGGATGATGACCTTCATGTTCTTAATGTAGCCAATGATCTTGAGCATTTGTGGAGCCGAGAAGCTAGTGAAGGCATGGAAGGAAATAAGTGGGTCAACTTTAGGTAGGTAAACAGGACCATGGGTGGCATTAGGAAGGGAGGGTTCTTCAACAAGGGGAACCGTCACATCCTCTTCAGGAACATCTTCGAAAATGGCCATAAATATTTTTTGTTCCTTATCCTTGTGCCCTGGAAAATATTTTTTATAACAATTATAGAAAAGACCCTTTAGTTAGCGTTCATCCATTTAATCCCTATTTAGTTTCTAGACCTTTAGGGGAGTGACAAGCGGGTTAGGATTAGTGGGTCGAGGGAGAGGAACAAAAGGGGGTTTTTTGTTTTGGGAAAAACCAACTTGTTGGGCCTCTTTAGCACATTGATTAGCTTCCAACCAAGTTGTAGGGTGGGCCATGAGAACCTGGGATCATATTTCATCCTTGAGACCACTGATAAAGCATTCACGGAAGAACGCATTTGACATGCCTATGTTTGAAAGGCCAAATGCTCAAAAGAAGTGGTGAAGTCTTCCATTATGCCTGAATGTTTCAACTTGGTCAAATGATTAAGATAGTGGGCATCAGTATCAAAGAGGGAATAGAGCTCAACAACAATCTGGATCCAGGAAATATACCCATGACGTGATTTTTTTCACCATTGCCACCATTGCCATCGTTCAAGATCTAGATAGAGGACATCATAGCTAAGTTTGTCCAAATCGTCAGTAATACCATGCAGAGAAAAATAATGCTCCATTTGACTGACCCAACCTATAGGATTAGAGACATAAAATTTATTTACCTCTATGTGGGGAAGATGGGGTTCACGATGAAAGGAGTTGGAGTGAAAATGCAGAGACTAAGAGGAATCAACAACATCGGGTTGGTCTTAGGAGGAAGGACCCATAGGGTGGTTCAACAATTTATTGACTGCAGACTAGAGGGAGGTAAATTGGGTTGTGAGGTTGGCTTCCATGTTGTTAAATTTGTGCTCTAATTTTTCAATGCGGGAATGGGTAGAATCCATGTAAGATGTGAGATATTCGATGGAGAGATAGTCTTGATTGATGGAAGTTTGGAGTTCTTGGTTGTGAGTGGTGGCCATTTGGAGAGGGGAAGTGTGGGTAAGGAAAACAATGGGTGGTTGGGACCACAAAAAAGGACTTATAAGTGATAGGTACCATGATGATCAGTGCTTGAAGGGAAATATAATGGAATAGGTGCAATAATAGGGAAACTGGGAAGGGGTCAGGTCCACTGAAACAAAAAGGATTAAAAATGAAGGGTATGACTGCGATCAGGGAGAAAAGGGGAATCCAATAAAATAGTTCCCAAATAAGTGTGTCGGTGGGACCATTGTACTCTTTTTTTTTTTACTTTTGCGGAGTTATACTCTGGCCTGAAGAATACTGTAGTGATGAAATGCCCAAATGCTTAACAAGAAAAAATGTGTAGTAATTTCACAACCAAAATGCAGAAGACATTGTAGCATGACAATAGATCTTGTTGGTTCTATTTATGTTTCCTTCCCAAGGTTTATGGTATTCAAGGGTTCTACAGACAAGTTTTTTCCCTATGTTATATCTCTCTGATATATGTGCGGGGTCCAACAGTAGTACTCAACCCAATATCTCAGAGAACCAACTAAAGAGGCTAGACCATACCCGTAGCCATACTACCCGACTATCTAGGTAATAGAGAGTATCTTCCCGAGTTTTTTTCTCGGTGGAACTATAGAAGACAAGCGACCGATTGGTTTATCTATGGAGGGCTTCAGGAGATCTAGGTTGATCTGTATACAGGTGTTGTCTAATGCGCTACCACTCAAAGGGGTACCAGCATGGGTTCCAAGGGTTTCCAACAGATGTGTGCTTAAGTACCACTTGTATTTCCTACATGTATGAATATCTAACCATGGGTTTATGCGTGTAACGACAGATCTCTGTAGCTTAAAGGCATCGAAATACATCTCTACCCTGAAAAAAAAATTAACTCACAATTTTCTGCCGAGGAAGGTGCTCTGATACCACTTGTAATATTCCAGATATAAAATAGTATGCAAAACATAAATAATTAGATAGAAATGGCAGATAAATAATGATATAACTAGAACAACACCACAATAATACAAAAATAATACCAGAATAACACCAGAAAGAGCACTTTGATTACTGAGAGCAATGTTCACTTGCCTCTTCGAGGGGGCAACCTCCAATAGAGCAAAGATTTATTACAATAATATCCAAGACAAAACTTCTCATACCCTCTATTCCTATTTATACTAAATCTGCCTATCCAAAAAAACAATCTAGAGGAAGATCCTTCTAGAAGCGAAAGCTTCTATTAGGTCTTCTTACATTTGACTTATTCCTCCTTATTGCTAGGCCTTATTAATATTGACCTTTATTACATGGAAATATATTATTCTACCCGCTTGAGGGGTTAGGTAGGTTAGGTCCCTAACATATATACACATTGCATATGGTTTATGATCAATACCATATATTGAAACATTATTGTCTATGCAATTTGAAAATAAATTAACAATCCCACACTTACCATCAGGTACCCATCCTTGTCTTGGTTGGAGGGGTAACTTTGTATCCCCTTGATAGTTCATCCCCTTATAGGGATAGTCCTCGATATGTATTGGGATATTATCCCAGTGTGCAAATAAGTCTACTTGAGACACATTCCATAGACCACCACCTCCTCCCTGTATCAATATCTAGCCCCAATTCCACATCCTCATCTCCCAAGTACCCCCCCATCATGGATATAGATGTGTGGATGGAGCGCAAGAATCCTCTCAATTAAAAAGACACATAGGATTATCTCAAAACAAAAATTAACTATTGATGCCTTTCTGTAGGAGGATAGTTGGTGCTTGATCGTTGTCAATATCATTTCCCCCCACCCATATTAAGTACCATCTAGAAAAATCTCCATTAATGGAATCATACCTCCTAATGTCCAATGGGGGCATGGTTCCCCAAAACGCACACCACCACTACAACGATGAATCGTGTCTCAAGTCTCTCTAGGTCCATCATTTGGATGTCCCCATCCTTGAACCTTTCACTATTTATAATGTAATGGGTTTGTACAAAATCATCTAACCTCCTCCATCAAGGCATCATTGGTTGATCATCCCCCACAATACCCATGGAAGGGAGCCCTCTCAAGAAATATATGTATTGGATGGTATTATATATACTATATCCATATACCATCAATATCCCAAATCTACATCCAAGTACTATACTATGTGAGAGAGGAGTCCCTCACTAACTATTATCAATGGTTTCTTGATG
This sequence comes from Picea engelmannii, assembly GCA_009831015.1. NCBI lineage: Eukaryota > Viridiplantae > Streptophyta > Pinopsida > Pinales > Pinaceae > Picea > Picea engelmannii. The sequence continues at coordinate 469,072 of ML804026.1, forward strand.
AATTTTAGTAACGCATATCAATCTAGGGCCCCTCGAACCAACTGGCCCGCACTCACTCTAATTTGTATTTGTTCAAATTTTCATTCCCTCCATCATTCTTTGAACTTATCAATACCTAAATAAAACTATATTTTGTCAATAATTTGTACCATGCACATCAAATATAATGTCCCTACCCTTTCCCCCCCTCAAAATTTCACCTTCCTACCAGTTTTTGGCTAGTGCGAAAAATACCTACTTTTTTTGCACTGGACCATGCAGAAACTGGGGGTCGTTCCTATGCTCCTAGTTTATAAATTGTCGCATTTTCTACGTTGTCCCTAAAAAATTTGACCAAGGTCCCCCCAAGGAAGACCAAGACCTAAAATAAAAAGTAATCCATGGAATTTGACATGTAAACTTAGGACACCTACCTTAAAGTCACTAGATCAAATTCCCACATTCAAATTGTCCACAACATTCATTCCCAGATTTAGGACCTTCTCCTCCTCTCCAAATCCAACATACAAAAATGCACAAATGAATTAGAATTTCGAGATTTGGCCCTCTTTATAGTAAACCCCCATTTTTATTTTGGCTCATTTGGGCTCATAAAATATTTTATTGGCATGGCATCTATGTCAGTGGAATCATATGTATGAACCCTTAAAAAGGGAAATCTCATAATTTCATTCTTCAATACTTCACCAAGAAGCCTTTTTTCCATGAAGCATTAAAGCATGCATATTTTTTAATTCATTTTTTTGTGCATTTGTTGTATTTACTTGAACACATTTACGGTTTTTTATTTGTTGACTTGTGTGCAGGAATTCACCATGTATGCCCTTATTTGTCTATGGAAAGTGGTCATCTTTACGTATAACTTTCTCAATTGGCATATGGCATAATTTAACTACCCTTATTTTGTTGCATTTTCCTTTCATTCCCTTTGGAATTTCCTATGGGATCTCCCTCATTTGGGTAGATGGTTTATCCCTTCCATATATTTCATTTACCATCTACATGGTGATAGATACGTCCTTCCATGAGTTCCCTATAATAGTGACCCATGTTTCATTTTGGTGCCCATGTTGTTTAATCCTCCTTAGGATTAGTAATTTAGTTAGTCTACATCCCATAGTTGAAGCTGCATTCATTTCTTCTCATCACCTTCATAGCCTTACCCTTTGGACTCCCACATTGATGGTTGGTATTTTTTGGGTTATCATGTTTAAGAAGCCCTCCACTTCATCCATACAGTAATTTGTTTTCATTTTTATGCCACCATTCACCTACCCTTGAAAAATTACCATTAATTCCCCTACCCCTGATCAATTCCATTTTCATTTTTCACCTTCAACATTACCATCATCTGGTTATTTTATGGGGAATTTGTCTCCCCGTTACCCCTTATTATCCCCATTTTATTTCCCCCATGGTATTACTTTCATATATTTTATCTTTTGACACAATGGTTAGGTTTATTGTATCCTCTTGGTACCAATTTTCAAATACCAGGAGGACCTTTGACCACCTCGGTACTATAGATATTTCCCATCCTTTTGGCATCCCTTTTGAAATACCAGAAGGACCTCTAATACCCCTTTAACATCCTAACACAACTTTGGAAATACCAGGAGGGAATTATGATTTTATGCACTCATATTCATTTGTGGAAACATCCATTTGTTTCCCTTGTTCAAACCATCTATGACGAGTCACTCGTATGTCCCATGGAGTCTATTCAATTCCACCTTGTGTCCTACTATAGTTTTCCTTTTTCTCCATGATTTTTACCCATCTATTGTTGTCATATTTTGACCTCTATTTGTCCCCTTGTGATCCATAATGGATCATTATATTATTTTTCATCTATATCAATACTCTATGGTAGAAAAAATTGGAGGAATCAACTTACATATCCATCTTAGAAATTGGTACAAATTTGGAAATTTGGGTCCAAAAAATCCTCGGAAACATTTCAAATCCATTTTTTAGGCATAAAATGACACTTTTTTACGGTACAAACATTACTATGGAGCCTCCTTCTATATTCTACACACATAGGCCTTTCCAATGGTGTAATAATTTCCTCAATTAGAGTTCGTATGCGAAATTTATGCCTCCCACAAGTTGACCTACTATATTGATCACCATGGTGTGAATGGATGCCATGTCAATCCCCATTACTTAAACGTACGGGAATAACCACATATTGGATATTGTAGAAAATTATAGAAGGTCCAAAGTGGACCACTAATTGAGGGTTGAGTAATTCAATACCTTGACCCTAGAGGGATATCAAACTATGTTAAATACCAGGCCACTAGGAGGAGAAGGGGTTCCATACTATGTTATTGCATTTTGTTCCATAGTAGAGCAGAACAACTGGGAGTGGGAAAATTAGAAATAATAATAAAGGGGGTTAATTTTTTGTAGCATCCTAACATGACACAGGTCTCAGGTAACTCCATAGAGAGTGCATTCTCCTTTGTACTTGAATTATTTACATACAAGAGAAAAAAGAGCAGAGCAACCTCACCTTCTAGTTGGGTTTTCTCCCATAAAGGTTTCCCAAAGAAAATATTTGTGTTATTTTTTGGATGGTGTGTGATTGTATTTTACTATTCTCTATTTTCCACATTTTATATATGGCATGCATAAGAATAAAATCAATAACTAAATATTATGTAATCTAAATAAATTTAACCTTCATAGTGTAAATTTTAGTTTTATTTATCAGATCTGTTGTGACGAACTATTCCCATGGAATATCCATGACAATTTACAAATCATATTGGTATCATAGAAGGTTTTCTTGGGATATTTTTGGAAATTTTCATAGATCCAAGAAAAGGTTTAAGAAGAAAGTCCCAGAACCCTATCCATGGCCAACAAGTTTGTTCACAACAACCCTCTAGATCCAATAGAGAAGAGATTTGCGATGCTGGAAGAGAAATTCACTGACATATCTCACAATTGTCCCCTCCTCATGGCAGGTCTAGCAATAAATTTCGGACCAACTGGAGAGATTGGAGGCTCTAATTCAAATATTGAATCATAGGGAAAATCAAGATATAATGAAGACCCAAAAAAAGAGTCTTGGAAAGAACCCTGTAAAGATCATTTGAGTTCCAGTTCCATAAATCCTCCATAGTATTTATTCAAAATGGAAGTGAAAGTGGACATAAATCCATACCAAGGTCATATCGATGCAATAAAAATGAATCATTGGTCACAACAACTAGAAGTTTATTTCATCATTCACCATATAGATGAGGAGTAAAAGATATCAATTACCGTATTGAAGTTAGAGGGGCATGCTTTAACCTGATGGGAAAGTCCCACAGAGACACTTAGGTTGGAGGTTGATCCACCAATAACTAAGTGGGAGGATTTAAAAACCATAATTAAGTCTAATTTATTTACTATTGTGTATGTATAGGACCAATGGATCCATTGGCATTAATTTATAAAAAAACAGGGGTAGAGTTTACAAGAGTACACTACCGATTTCAGGAAGATGGCCATCATGTTAGGTATCTCTCCCAATAACCCATTTGTACTCCTAAAATATTTGGGAGGTATACATAGTCATATGAAAAACCAAGTGATGCTTTTTAATCCAAGGATAGTCGATGAGGCATGTGTACAGGAACAATATTTGGAAAAAATAGGCCATAAGAAAGGGTATCCAAGCGGTTCCAAGAAAAAAGAGCTCCAAGAATATTCCAAGGAGGAGAAGAAGAAGTGGACAGGGGGAAAGGATAAGAAGAAAAAACCCATTGCACATTACTGCAAGGATACCAACAACCATTTCAACCATTTCAATATTGATGGAAAAATTAAGGAAAAGTGTTGGAAAATACATCCATATTTGAACCCAAAAAACCACAAGAAGGAAGAAAATAAAAAGAATCTTCTAGCCATAGATTCGATCAATTAGGTTGAAAGTATCTTAGATGTGGATGAGAAGATTTTCTTCACATCAATGTAGAAGGAAGTGAATCTAAGTTGCCTTCATCACCAAGAAGTGAAGGATATGACCAAACTCTTTCACATCAAGATTCATCTTAGAAAGACCAAGATAGATGCTATGTTTGACTCCATCTCACGTGCTAATATTATATGTAATGTCCCCACTTTGGGACATCATCACAGGGCAGAGACTTATGATGACCAGAGTAGCCAAATGGATGTTATAGTGAGTACAGGGGTATTTGAGAGGCATTGTGGGGTCCAGTTGGTATTTATCATCATATTCCATCATTATGAGCCATTCCACACAGGTTGGCTTTGGTTTCGTTCCATTCCGACGATTTCCATGATTTTGAC
>ML804026.1:478921-491721 GCA_009831015.1 Picea engelmannii
AATCTACCCCCATACATGTGCATTTAGTCAATATTGAATGTGGAGAATTTCAAACTCTATGAGCCTTCCATGTTGGATCAAGAGGAGGAGTAGGTCCTACCTTCCATAGAGGACTTAGCACCAGATACTAAGGTAGATTTGGAAGAGGAAACAATTTTTCAAAATATTTCCATAAATACAATATAGGATCAACATGACCTTAGGAATATTTCGTTTAAGTGACAACTTCTAGGAAAATCAATGTGGTACTCGAGGGAGAAGGTAGAGGAAAAATTTCCTCACCTCATTTAGTATTGATTTTGGGAATTCAAATCCTCCCTAAATGGGGAGGTATGATCTGGAATGGATCATTATATTATTTTTCATCTATATTTATGCTTTATGAGCAAAAAAAATTGGAGGAATCAACTTGTAGATCCATTTTAGCGGTTTCTCCAAATTTGGAAATTTGGGTCCAAAAAATCGTCTGAAATATTTTTGAGCCATTTTGAGGCATAAAACAACATTTTTTATGGTCCAAACCCTACTATTTATCCATATTCTATATTCTACACACTAATACCTTTCCAAAGGTGCAATAATTTCCTCAATCAGAGTTCATATGTGAAAGTTATGCCTCCTTCAGGTTGTCCTATTGTATTGATCACCACGGTGTGAGTGGATGCCATGTCAAATCCCATTACTTAAACGTATGGGGATAACCACGCAGTATATTTTATATAACATTATATAAGGTACAAACCCGATCAGTAATTGAGGGTTGAGGAAGTCAAGCCCCTATCCCTACATCACTATCGAGATATGTTAAATATCGGGCCACTAAGAGGAGAAGGGGTTCCATTCTATGTTATTGTTTTTTGTTCCATAACAGAGTAGAACAACTGGGAGTGGGAAAATTAGAGAACATAATAGAGGGGGTTAATGTTTTGTAGCAACCTAATAGGCAACACATATTAGGTAACTCCAGAAAGAGTGCCTTGTCCTCCGTACTTGCATTATTTCCATACAAGAGAAAAGAGAGCAGAGTAACCTCACCTTCTAGTTGGGTTTTATCTCGTAAGGGTTTCCCAAATAAAATATTTGTGTTATTTGGGGATGGTGTGCGATTTTATTTTACTATTCTTTATTTTCCATATTTTATCTATTTCATGCATAAGAAGAAAATTGGTAACTAAATATTCAAGAATCTAAACAGTTTTAGCTTTCATAATATAGATTTCAGTTTTTTTTATTAGATATGTTTTGACGAATTATTCCAATGGAATATCCATGGAAGTTCACAAATTACCATGGTTTACTAATATGTCCTTGAAAATCTTTTTTCCTAGTAATTGACCATTTCCCATGGAATTTTTTTAGTCACTTTTAATTCATCCTTGCATTTATTCTCTGAACCAGGGAATTTTTGGTCTTCCTCTCATTTTCTTCCCATCCCTCTTTGGTGTCAGACTCTATTAGTCACACTCTACTTTGTACCTCATGTTAGTTTCTATCATTCCTCATTTCCTTGACTCCAAACGGTCTTCCCCTATCAACTTCAACACATCTATTCTAGGGGGCTTGGCTTAGAGGATAATGTACCTCAGACTCATATTCCTTATTGGTAGGTTCCTTGAACCAAGTATGGAGAAACCTTAGTGATATTTTACCTGGTTGTTTCTTGTGTGCTCGACTCCATATCATTATCACCTGATCGAGAATCATACACTTGAAATTTTAGTGGTTCAAATGATTATATCAGTTTCCTAGACATGTGTGCATTGTATAATCCCTCAGGAGGTGGTTTCCCTTCAAGTATCCCCCTACATGTTATGGCCCCGATATTTTATTCCAAAGATATATATTCATTTTTTGTACTTTGGATGTTGGGCCTAGGAAATTATAGTATACCTAAGGGAGCAATATGGGGGTACTAGGGGAGGTACCCAATGAGAATAGTAATAGATATGTTGTTATGTATGGAGGCCATTTCTAGTAAATAAGACCCATAGTGTGAATGAAATAAATGTAATAAGGCTTACTAGAAGGTTCCACCTACAAGAATGTTCCTTCTCTAGAATGTAGTATACCTAGAGGGCTTCAATATCTCATAGAACTTTGTTTGGGCCCATGAGGAGTTGAGAGAGAAATTTTTCATAGGCTCTAGATCACGAGATATCCAATGGAATCACCACATATAATATACCCAAAGAAATATATGAAAATACTCTATCCAATGGAACTGATCTAACAATAATTTGACCACCATATTAAAAGTTATGAGCTCTACAGTCTTGACCATCATGAGAAAACCCTGAATTTTTGAATTTAAATTAGAAATATCTTCACTTATGGAGCATCGATTCAAAAATATTATTTTTTTAAATTGATTGATTTTGCAAGAGGAACTAAAATTTATAATTATTTTTGGAAAAGTATGTACCAATTTCTATAGAAACCTGCAAATTACACGGTCATCCTCCAAAAAACCTTGAAAATTGTTGCGGCCTTGTTTTTTCTTCTTCTTTTGAAAACCTGCAAAATAGAAAATAAATATTCTTTGGCCAAAGAAAGAGCTCTAATACCAAATTTTATGTGCCTCAATAAATCTAAAAATATAATCTTAGCAATAAATCAAATCACTCACATAAAATATTGAACAAAAGAATTATAAAAAACCCTTGAGGTAGGGTAACACCATATATTAATCCTTATGGAAGGATAGCACTCCTCAAACAATCCTTGCTTGTTACAATAACAATATTCTTCACAATGCACCAACACATTGCTTATACTTCTTTATACAACACTATTTATCTCCTAGGAACATTTTATTAGGTGGAACCTTCTAGTAAACCTTCTTACACTTATTGTGTTTACGTTATGGGCCTTATTTCCTAGAAATGGCCTTCATATACAACAATACATAACAACGTTTCTATATTGTTCCTATTGGGTACCTCTCTAGGTACCCCCATATTTCCCTCCTAGGTATACTATAGATACCTTGGAGCCATCTTCTTCAAGCATTTCTACCTCAGGTTAAATTGTAATTTTCTTTCTATTAGATATACAATAAATTTCACATTTTTAAAAACTTATCTATTATTTTTCATAGATGTAGTTTCTTTGTTTTCATTTATTTTATATGGTAGACTGGTGTTTAATTTTATTTGAACCACTTTTGGAGTATGATTTTCATATTTTAGATTCATATTTTTCTGTGTCTAAGTCACAACCCTTATATTTAGAAATTTGCACACCCTTGTTGATTTCCACCAACACTTATAGATATATTTGTCATGGCTATGGATGCTCATTAGAAGAAAATAAAGGTTTATGATTCTAGAGTGATTCCAATAGGGCTATGGAAACTCATTGGTAGTGGTGAAACATTTTATATATGTTCAAAGACATGCTTGTAAAAATATTTAAAACCCTACTTTATATAAACCTCATGCCTTTGAATTTTTCCTAGAACTTTGGATCAAGATGAAAAGTAATACAATCCATTAATAGTTCCCTTCAGTTTAACTAGCGATTTGTTGTGGTTATATTATTGGAATAATCATGGATTCCATTATATATAATTTTATTGCAAGTACCCATGCACTAAAAGTAATGAAATTTACCATAAATATTAATATCTTCCTTCACATGATCATGATTGCATATTACATTACATAAATTCATGGCTTCACCTAGAATGTCTCCATTTGTTGAGGCCTCATCTAGCCCCAAGTCTATGGACATAGGTACCCTCCCTTTTATTTAAAATTTTCCTTTTATTTCATGAGGGATTGATTGTATTTGAATCTAGGAAGGTCTTACAAGGATGATGGATAATTACTTACTCTCTCTAGAATACCTAATTATCTTAACTAAGATTTTAAATCCTATTTATCTTTTCTATTCAAAGATTCTTGGTTAGTTTATTCATAATGTATTGGAGGTTGCATGCATATTTATGGTTATGGTTTTTGAAAATATTTCATTGATTTTGATTGAGTGTTCTTTATATATTTTGATTTCCTTTTTTAAAAGTATCATGATATTTCACCAGACCTTCCCAAAATATTAAGGGTTTGGATGTTTTAAAAGGATCCTAATGTTTCATCAAAACATTTTGATCTTTCAATTATAGAATATTTTGGATTGCTTGATAGTTTCTCGGGCTCCTTCAAAAGACATCATTTCAACATATTTCAAATTCCCTTGACAATCCATCAAGAAATTCCAATCTTTCAAATGATTTATATTTTGTTCATGCTTGACAATTCGTTGGGATGATTCAAAAGTTGTTCCTAAACATATTTTAAAGTCTTTCGATGATTCATTGGGATGGTTCAAATGTTTTCACTTTAACATATTTCAAATATTCCTAATGGTTCATCGGGATGATCTGATTTTTTGATGGTATCATCTTTTGTTTTTACCTGATGGTTCAATTGGAGGTTTCAAAATAAGCTTTGTTTCATATTTTCAATGCCTCCAATAGCACATTGGGATGTTTCCAAGAAATATTGAATGCCTCTTATTTTGAAACATACCAATGGTTTATTGAGATGTTCATAAATATGTCATTCATAAATATGGTTTATTGAGGGGTCCAACACTCAAATGTTGATGATCTTTCAGAATGGCGCAATGGTTCATTGGGTCATTTCCAAAGGTTGCTTCTACATCTTTGAAGTTCTGAGATACAATTTTGATATTCAAATGTAGGATATTTTATGTTGTTCTGATGGTTCATTGAGATTCATTAAGAGATGCACAATACCATATTTTGGAATCACCATATGATTCATTGGGACATTTTCGAAGATCATTTGAAATATCCTTTTAATATATATAATAATTCATTAGGAGAGACTCCCAATGTTCAAATGTCACATCTTATGGACTATCCTAATGATTCATCGACGAAATTTCAAAATTGTTATTTCAAACATCTTTTGGAATGGCCCAATAGTTCATTAAGAGATTCCTAAATATTGCATTATGAATATTTTGAATTCCCTCAATGTTTTATTGAGAGGATCTTGAAGTTTGAATGATGTATCTTTCAAACATTACATATGGAATAATGTCTTCCCCTCCAAATTTGATCATTTATAGTAATAAAAAAATCCATACTTGATCTTTTAAATTAATGCTTTCATCATTGTTTGAATATATTATATCGTTTTATTTCCTTCAAATGTTTTTTCCCCAAAGAACGAATTCAAGTAGTAAGATCGACATCTGAAATCCATTTATGTCACATAACATTTGAATGAATCCATATTATTCTTTAAATTATTTTTGGATGGGAAGTAAAGCTACAACTAGTTCTAGACTTATAACTTTCTAACATTTACCTAACATTTGAATGCCTCTAACATTCATGGATATCAAACATCCTCTGCATTTCCCATTAGAACCTTCTCTACATTTTCCAGATAGGCATGCTAAGAAACCTTTACCATGCATTATTTTGCATCTATACAATTGTATTTTGATTTCAAATGCATATACTTAGGAGACAATTGTATAAATATTTAACCAATTTTTCTTCACAAAATCTATTTTTCTTTCCCTCAATCACTAGATGTTGAGTTGATATTTTCCCTTCTTCTAAGTCATTTGATTTCAACTCTAATTTTGAGCTCGCAAGATTTACATAACCATAATTCTTTTGAATGAGTTTCCCTATCAGTCATTTTTTTTGTATATTCAAAACATATAGCATCTTCCTGCCAAAGTTTGGATCCTTAAACAAATATTTCAATATTGAAAGATTCTACTTGATGGTTTTGAAAATCTACTAGACATTCGAAAGGAAATTCTTTTGAATCAAGGTGCCCTTCTATTTGAATACTAGTTATATTTGACACAGGGTTAGGTTAGGTTTTGGGGCCATAGTATTGATCTGTTTCACAAGAAATTGAAACCAGAATATATTTGAATGATATAACCCTTTGAAAACACCTTACTTTTTATTCTAACATTGCTAAGGATATATGTTGTTATAATGGGCGGTATGGAAAACTAATTGGATGCCTCCTAACAAAAAAAATCCAAACAAAATAAAAAGAAGTTCAAGGAGGAGAGCACATCCATGGAAATAAGGCCTAAGGAACACAAGAGGCAAATTTATTCATACAGTTCTAGTTATGTGGTATTGTCTACTTATTCTCAATGGGGTGAGTTATTTCAAATCTTTAGATAAGAGAAGTATCTCCCTTTAACCATACTATTTGATATAGGTAATGTTGAAGATAATCATGTTGATGTATGCTAAAACATTTAAAGGTCACACTTGCACAATGTGGTGACCAAACATGTAGTTTTTAAATGTGTATAAATGATTAAGTGGATCATTGACCATGTTAAATTGAAAAATAAAAAAATTGTCAATTATCAGGGTAGGTGCATTGCATCTTTCCAACCCAAAAATTTGTAAATGTATTATAAATTTGAAAATCTAAAAGTACATGTGACCATATATTTCGTGTAATATTTTGTCAGGTCAAAGAATTATCACAAAGTACTGAGCAATGGTGTATTGAAGAAGAACAATTTAAATCTTGAAATATTGGAATTTATTCCTCCATTATCTTGAGAGAACCCTACAATTATGTTATTCTATTCTTGAGTAGGTTAATATGAAGATAAGGATGCTACCCATTTCAAAGAAGCCTGGGTACCCCTTATATACAACATTGTAAGGGATAGATATGTATTCAATTAGGCAGTCATTCTTTCTCACACTATAATGTAAGCATTTGCCAATGTTAAATATCAATCTTTTGGTTCTCCTCTTGATATTTTCATGTCCTCATACCTTTTAGATATTATCTATGCTAATAATACTTTCCCAAGGTTGGGCTAGGATTGGATCATATCAAAATCATCGGTGCATGTTACTATCAATATTTGTGGGAGCATAGATACATGTGGAAGTATGGAAGAATTTGTGACCGCTTCTTTGCTCCACCATATGAATTTCTTTCTTGCAAACTAGAACTAATATTGTTTAAGGAATCCATGAAGGTTATAATCATGATAGGAGAATGGTATGTGAATAAATATATTACCCACCTTAGGATCTATGGGGCCACCAAAATATCCCCATCTATTGCCTAAATTTGTACCAGATAGGTTGGTGCTCAAAGAAGTGTCATATCAAACCATTCTCCATGGTTTCAAATACTATGCTAATAAAGGATGAAAATAAATGTTTTCTAGCGTACCTTGTGTATATAGGCTTGTATGGATTCAATAATTCTACCTTTGCAACATGGAGGTTGTAGAAATTCTAGATCATAAGTTTGCAAAGGATAAATTCAAAATACATGATCCATAAAAGGTGATGTCCTACCATGAAACTCATGTAATGAAAACTTGTCCATATACTCACAAAGAATGGGAAGAAGAAGAGATGAAGAAAAGAACATTGTCTTTTGAAGAGGTTGAAAATATAATGAGACAACATGATCAAGAAAAATCAAAGAAGAAACAAATTGAGGAGGAGTTGAAGAGAAAAGATTATGAGGAGATAGCCAAGAAACATAAATTTGAGGTTGAAGCTCAACCTAAAGTAGAAAAAAATTAAAAGGATGAGGAAAAAGAAAAGAAAATATCAAAAGCTAAGAAAGATAATATTGAAGCAGAGGTGAAAGCTAGAATTGAAGTTGAGAAAAAAGCTAAGGAAAAAGTTGATGAAGAAAAAAACAAGAAAGTAGACAAGGAACAAGCCAAAAATAATAGCTTAGCATATGAAGTAAAAGCCAAAGACAAGTCGAGGTAGAAAAAAATAAAAATCAATTGAACAAGAATCAATAAGACTAGTAGTAGAAGAAGAAAAGAGAAAGAAGGTTGAAGAAAAAGTTGATCCCAAAAGAAAGAGGATTGAAGAAGAACAAATAAAGAAAGAGGAAGATAACAAATGGGACACTGACACAATAGGGGGAGGACCAATGGAATAAATGCATACCCTTAAAATATTTTCTACGATGTATTCATCTAGACTGATCACAAGAGGAGACATGCCAATCCCATGCCTACTAATGATGTTGCAAATTTTAAGATGTTTTATTTCAATAGAAATAATAAGTAGATAGTGAGGCATATACAAAACAGGGGAAAACTTATTGTTTATTGGGACGTGATAGTCACTACAGGAACTAGTATGTGGATCCTAAAGAAATTGTTCTAGTAGTAGTGGATTTTAATGGACTAACTTTTTCTAAATCTCATGTCTCCAAAGTTAGAGATATGGTCAAAGATGTGGAAGACTACAAGGAACATGTGGAACTCATATAGAATCAAGTGAACTACTATATGGAAATCAAACACAATATCAAAAAATTTATCAAATATGCACTTATGATCCAAGATGAGTTAATCTCATCATAGAGATATTTCTAGAAATAAGCTCAATATTTTTAGGGATAATGTTAATATGTATTATCTTTTTACAATCAAATGCATGAGTCTAAAAGAAAAAAGAGAGAAAGTGCAATTTCAATTTGATTCTATAAATAAATGGGAAGCTGATCTTGGTGAAACTCCTCCTAAAATTTCTTATCTAAATGAAATATCAACAAATTGACATTGGCCTCCAATAATAAAAGGATTATTTTCATAAAACATGGGGGAACATTCAAGTAGAGTTTGGGGATTCTGAGAAATTATGATGAGTGATATAAAGACTTATAGATAAATGTAACCTTCCAATCTTTGGGCCAAGTGACAACTTTAATCGTTAGGAGGAGGTTACACAAGCTTTAGAAGATGTAATTCAATAAGAGAAACATGTCATTCTGTAATGACCCCATTGTTACGACTACAAGCAGAGCATAAGGTGCGAGATTTTTTATTTTTTATTTTTTAAGTTTTAAGGCATGAAGGCAATGATGACAAAAGTTGAACCACACAACCTGACGATGAACACAAGATCGCAGATCAGGCAATGGACAACTACGACTCCATGCACTAGCATAAGGAGCAATTGAGCGGAACAAGCGTAAATCATGGGGGAAGCAAACTACCCGCCCGACACATACACAACACAACCATGCCTACTAGATAAGGAAATCATCCACAATCCCGACACAACGGCCTGAATGGCCATTTACTAGAACCTATAAGGCATTCCAACCCCACGCATGAAGGCGTTACAATCCAAAAGGAAACAACGATCTTACCAAGATCAACAACACCCACAACGGGAAGCACAAGCTCCGCCCAAGCTATCGTTCGCCTCTATCCGATAGGGCACTCCACGATCCCCCCCATCAGAGATCATGTCATCCCCAGATGATAAGCATGACAATAACCCTGGAACAACCTAACCTATCTGGACCAAGGGCTCAAGAAAAATCCGACATGGTAGGAGCCGAATAACTGACAAGAGGACTACACCTATGCCCCCAAGCACGTGTCAATAAGACACAGATGAAAACGCATGAAATAAAATTGTGCAAATGACTGGAGGATTTGTGTTTCCTATGAGGCAATCTGGATGGTGAAATGGCGAATACCAACCACCCCTTCCAGCTCGACATAAGGCTCAAGGTGAAGATACCTCTTTAATTTTTGAACTAATAATCGTTCGACAAAACTTTATAAGGCCTTCAACCATTAAACTGGAACAGGCTAGTAAACTATTACACCAATAAACCAAATCGACCAAGAGATTACTCAATCAACAATGAAGAAATTCTCTCAAGAGAAATGTCTTAGTACTTTGTTGTAAGAATCCCCAGGTGTTTTCTTGACCATCGTTGACATGTGGCCTTGGATACTTGTGTTAAGATAGACTTGTGTAAATTAGCTCGCTTGTCACAACCCACAAGGCTCGAAAAAGTACAACCCTCCACCTTCAACCCTCTAATCTCTCTCCCTAACAGAAAAACAACAACTCCTTACCTTAGTTCCATAACCTAAATTACATTAGAAAAACTCCATAGCTAATATGGAAAAATTTAATGTTTTCAAAGTCCTTTCTTTTCAACGAACCAGTTATGCCACAAGGTGAAGTTAACATAGTGACCTATATCCCGTCCAAGCCTTGTAGGTAAGGGACAATTCTTATCCAAAAGAACCCTGAGCCTAAGATCAGTGGGCATTTTTAACTGAAGAGTTAGTGCAGCCTCTAAATTCAAAAAAATGATAAAGTAATGATGCCTAAACAATATAACCCTAAAAATTAGTTGGTCGATAAAGATGATAGAAACAATTTCGGGCATGATTAATTATTGGGTATTATAATTTATATAGTCGTAAATGTTTGAATGCCCCACAAAATCTAAGCAAAGAGTTGGTACGATCTTACTGTACCAAGGCATCCTTAATAGCCACAACTATTAAGCAGCAATAAGCAAGAAAAAAAAATCGTTGCCACAGGCGGGTCTGTTATCATGTCCTCCCTTTAGCTAGGAATTAGCATTATTAACCGCTTCCCCTTCAAAACAAGGGAAACACTGCCTTTAAAACTCCAACTGATGCACCATAGATACACCACCAAATGCGCAGTAGGAACGCCATGATTGGCACAGTCAAAACAAAACATTTCAATCGTTGCCCTTCCATTATACAAATCCGCTTTGTATTAACCGATTTGCTAAATAAGCTTACTGCCAATATATAATGTTGTGTATCGATATAATAAATGTTGTTTGACTAAAAATAAAGGATGATAACGCTGTCAACACAACAATAATCAACTCATAAAAATCGTTGTCTACATTCCAATCGTAGACCATCAAACCCAATTAAAATGTTATTTCTATATATTAAAGTCTCTTGTTGTCGATAGCATAAATCGTTGCATAAATATTGACTGTATTTAAATTCGCTATGTTGATATTAATTCGTTGGTCTAACAAGAATTATATAATGTTATATAACAAGATATGGCTATCCATAATATTAATCAACATATTAACGATGTGTAAATACAGTAATTAATCATTATAAATCTCTCTAAAATTCGATGTCCTACCACATTTAAACACAGGTATGTCAACAAGGAGATTCGCTAGAAGGTCGTGGTACTTTAAAATGCAGGTAAAGGGTTGTATTCAGCAGTGTAACGAAATAAAAACTAGATGCATAAGTGGTTTATCCAACCATAAAACAAATTCAACTCTAGATGCCTAAAAATGTTTAATTCAACAGTACGACAAATTCCAAATCTAGGCGCAATCAATTCAATCATTTGGCAAAGAATCAACAATACTCATTCAAAAGAGGGCACATATACCAATCATTCAGCCGAGGATCAATCATCGTAGAGATAGTAGGGGGTAGATGGTCATAAACGATTCGCTGCAGAAGGGAAAAAAAAAAAACCACAGAGGTAATCAATCAGAACAAGGCAAAGGTGTCATAGCAAGTCATGGTTATGAATCACAGAGGTATGGAGTCACAACAGTTATAAGTTTACAAATTGCAGAGTTAAATAAAACTTCTCCATTAATCAAAAATTGTAGGGTTAATTAAACGCATCTAGGAGCAAGGCTACACACCACCTGGAACAAGCAACATGGGTAGACGACTGGTTGGAACATCCTCCGATCATCATCCACGCACAGAAAAGTAGGGCATTGATATCCATAGGTCTATTAACGCTGAAGCGATGATCGTAGATCAGGCCCCTGGCCGACTGCTCAGGTGAGGATTGATGAGATAGAGACGAAAGGCAAAACAAACCGGAATATTCACAAATCAATAAACCATAGGGCGGTCAAGACATGTCGGGAATCGAAGGCCATGGGAGTCAATAAATCATTGA
Source organism: Picea engelmannii (assembly GCA_009831015.1). Taxonomy (NCBI): domain Eukaryota; kingdom Viridiplantae; phylum Streptophyta; class Pinopsida; order Pinales; family Pinaceae; genus Picea; species Picea engelmannii. The sequence continues at coordinate 490,683 of ML804026.1, forward strand.
GCTAAGGGCTATGGGAAAATTTTAGTCATCAACTAGAATGCTAAGGAAATCATTTCCTTACCCAATTAAACATGTAGATATAAAAACATAAGTCATACTAACAATCTACCATGCAGAAATAAAGGAAGTGTATCATTGCCCAATCGCCCGCTCTGAGTTGATGTCCTGCGTGCTTCATGCAACTCCCACTTACTGACCGATGAGACTTCATCGGTACCGCCCAACCAACACTAGGGGTACTCTTCTTCCCCCTTATCCCTCCAAGCCACAAAGGGGCCACACACACTATCCAAAGAATCATCTAGCTCCCAACTCGCCTTGCAAGGCCGAGCTACCACTCCTCACCGAGCTGGGTATCCCAACTCCCACAAGCTAATTCAATCAAGTATATATTTCTGCAGTGTAATGTTACGCAAAATAGAAGAGACCCTCATCATTTTCCTCCCTCCATTATATAGAGTTTCGAAGTCCATTACTTTCCCAAAATCCCATTTTATTTAATGTTTAATAAATTAATTCATAAAAATCCTCCCCATACAAGTGTCACCCATCCCCTTCATTCCTCCATAAATTAATTTCATTAATTAATTAATTACCCCTATTTCCCTCACTCACCTAAAGGCATTCCTAGAATCGCTCCTAGGTGTCCCCATATTCCCTTACAAGTTTTAATGACTTTTCCCCTTATTAATTTACTAGTTGAATTTAAATTAGAAAGTTCTTAAATGCTAGATACCTTACTAAGTTATACTATCTTCTTTTTCCTTGTGTTTCCCCTTACTTTTTATGTTTCCCGCTTTTTCCTAGTTTCCTAATTATTTTAGATTTCCCTCTTTCTCCTTTTTATTTAAACTCAAAAAGGCATGTGCAGAAACTTACCCTTTTTCCCTTTTTCTTTTTAATGAATAAATTTTTAATTAGCATAATATAGTAAAACAATTATTTCCCCTTTTTAAATTTTATCCCAAAAGATTTTTAAAAATCAATTTAATTGCTTACCCCCTTCTTGTCACGAGATTAATGAAGATTATCATTATTA
>ML804026.1:491842-510987 GCA_009831015.1 Picea engelmannii
TTGTTTCTCTTGCACGACGTGGCCTTCAGGGCGCACTACATGCTCCAAGGGTGCCACTCGCCTCTTTAAATTTTTCTTGCGCGACGTGGCCTTCAAGACTCACCATGTGCTCCAAGGGTGCCACTCACCTCTTGACTGACTTGGTAGACATCAAAAACCCTTGGAGTCAATACTCCACCAGGTGATCTTTTGGGAGACTAAGAGCCTCTAAGGAATAAGGCCCCTGCCTTATTGCGCACCCCCTAGAATCATCATGAGCGACTGTCGCAGTCTGCATCATGACATCATGGGTCCTCTCGAACTAGTTAATCGTTAACCTACAGTTCTGTTAGCGTCGAAAGTCACTCTTGGATTGCTTGTAGGAGCAGAGCCCGACACCCATCAGTTTAATGTCACGATTCGTTTATAAAGGGATTATCAAATGGAGATAAAGGCTCGAGGAGATATCACTCTAACTCAGGGACTGGGTCTAGCATGTATGGGACAAAGGAGGTCTTGATCTAACTTCAGCCAGTGGGTTGATTAAAAGATGAGCAGGTGGAAGACTTAATAAGAAAGGTGAAAAAACAACTTTAGGCAACAGGCTTCCAGCGGTTTGTAGAGGAAAGACTCTGAATGCAAGATCCTCTTGGTTCAGGGTCTCAAGAAACTGAAGGGGGGACTTGAATGGATCCTCCAATTCCAAGTCACTCAGCGTTAAGAAAAATCACAAGGACTGATCAAAGACAACGTAACTATTACAGTGATCCATTACAACATCATCCTATAACAACTACAACTCGACTAGATCCTCCAATTCCGAGTTGTTCTAACATAGTATAACAAAGACGTAAAAGAAACTGGCATTCATAAGGCAAGAAGTCTCAAAAGTCTATACATAACCAGAGTAACAGTGCTTCATTAAAAATTTACAACCGGGAGCTCTGCTCAACCATCGATACTTACAAAATACAACAACTGAGTCTATATACTCAGGAAAATTCACCTCGTAGAGGCGCACCCAGTCATCCGAGGCTCGGTGTATTTTCAGTCAAACTCGTACTCAAATCCTTCTTCAAGCACCACCTTAACTGTGCATGGCTCCTATAAGGAGGGTAGCTGAGCCATTAAGTGTTGGGCTAACGTGCGCAGACTTCTCTGTCGAGTTGAATACTTTGGCATGGTGTCTTTGAAGAACTGGGTACACAGGACCCTCTCGAGCGGACCGCTTGCCAGACCTTGCATACCTTATACTTAATGCATGATGAGAGGTTTCACCCACCCCTTATCGCCTTTATTTACTCCAATCAAAGGCCGGGAGCGGGATCGTATCGAATGGTACCTGGAGATCGAGACGATCCTTTCGGGGATTGGACTCGGCGCCTCTAGACCCTTTTAGCACAGTTCCTTTCCTTCCCAAGTGACTATGGGCTGTGACCCTGTGCTTATTCCCAAAGCGCTTTCGGCATTCACGAATGGAAAGAGTTAATCCTTGCTGATTGAAGTTGCGATGAGCGATATGTCGAGAAGGCCTAATATGGCACCACATGTCTCTCTGATATTTGATGTCCTTGAACTCACCCAACACCTCCGTGGGCCCGAGTCCTGGATGCCCTCGGCACTTCGCGTCTCGTGGCTGAGAGGAGACTGGTCCTTGATTTTCAAAGTTGCGAGGGGCGAGGAGGTGAGGATCTTAATCGCGCACCATGTGTCCCTCTGGATGGATGGCTGAGATCTTCTCGGCAATACTATGGGCCCAAGCCTTGGATTCCCTTGGCACTTCACGTCTCGTGGCTGGGAGGAGGCTGGTCCTCGATCTTCAAAGTTGCGAGGGGCGAGGAGGCGAGGAGCCTAATCGCGCACCACGTGTCCCTCTGGATGGATGGCTGAGATCCTCTCGGAAATACTGTGGGCCCAAGCCCTAGATTCCCTCGGCACTTTGCGTCTCACAGATGGGAGGAGGCTAGTCCTCGATCTTCAAAGTTGCGAGGGGCGAGGAGGCGATGGAGCCTAATTGCGCACCACGTGTCCTTCTGGATGGACGGCTGAGATATTCTCGGCAATACTGTGTAGCTCTTTTTACTGCCGGTGCCTTCCACACGTAACCGTCGGCTAAGGCTTCAGTGTTGGCGCCTCTCGCAACTCGCGACCTCGCAAGTTGGAGTGTCAAACCTTGGCACTCTCCCTTAGAGAAATCCCGAGAGGCGATGGCTCTTTTCCTTTCCACAATTCTCTCGACTCGCGATCTCACGCAACCAAAGGATATGGTCCACCCTCCGAACTCACGAACCCCAAGTTTCAATAAATGAACCCACGCATCAACTGATCACGATCAACGACCCTTGCTACTTCGCGAGTTATCGACGGAGACTTCTGACCGTTCTCCTCTTTGAAAAATTATACGCTATACTTGGCGTGACTCGGATGACTGCAATTACCCATCGACCATCGATCTGTTTGTCAATTGATCCTTGTCATTGAAATCAGACTACTTGTTTGTTTGATTGGTAATCAGAAATGAGATTTTTCTGTGCTACGCTTGGGCGTTTCATGCAACTTGCAGACCCGAATGCTCTCGAGCCCATGACAAGAATTATCGCTAACATTAGGCTCCATGGGGGATAGATTCATCCCTGTGATTCTCTAAGAACTCCTCCACAGCTTCAGTGCCTTGCTGTTGGGCTATGGAGTCATGCTCAAAACATCCCGCTATTGAAAATACAAGCCGAAAAAAATAAAAGCAACAAAATAAAGCTACGTGCTCAAAGGAGCTTATTTATATACAGTCCTAATGCTAATAAAATATTTTACATGGGCTAGGTTAAAGAAAACTTCCACCATAACCATTCAAGCAGCTTCCTGGATAGAAGCTCCTTCCTTCTGTCGATGATCACCAGCAGATGGTGTAACCGTGACAGCAGGATGGTTACACTCTTCAACTCCTCCTTACAGGCTGGAGTTGAGATGAAGTAGGGCGTCTCCAAATAATAAGGAAATTCCACTCCATGTATTTGCTGACAGGGTCATCAAATGAGTGGCCAACTCCAGGAAATTGGCGACAGACCACCTCTTCTGCTACACAGTTGTTCACTTGCGGCCGAATATCTCTAATAAGAACAGGCGGGTGAATAACTAAAATAGGCCCATTGATCTCAGGTGATGGTTGCTCGCTGACTGGCTCTGAATGAAGGGCAGACTGCCCCTCTGGTTCTTTTTCCTCTTCTTGTTGGATCTCCTCCAAGTCTGATTCATAGTCATCATAAATAGGGACCATGGGGTGATTCTTCTTGTTGACTGGCTCTTCAGTATGTTTATAGTGATCAAATGTAGGATAAGCTTGCAGCTCATCATCACTATAATATTCATCAAAAAGGGGTTGACCCTTATTTTTATGATCCTCCTTCAGAATGGTGATCCCGTCAAAAATATCCGTTTCAGGGACAGTGGGACCCGCTGCTTCTGGTTGCTCATACATAATCTTCTTCCCAGGTAAAAATATATTGTGAGAAACTCCTTGGAGAAAAAGAGAGGAGACCTCTTCCATAATAATCTCTTCTTTACAAACGGGAAGGTCTCCATCCTCAAAAACAGGGTTGCTAGGAATGTTTGCTTCAACCCGACATTTAGGTGAGCCATCTACCATGGACCACATCTGCTCTACAAACTCATAATCTCCATAAGAGGTGTGTTGATCTTCATGAACATATAAAAGAACATACGCATCCCATATGATGTCAGATGCTTCCATCCTCAAGCTAACACCACTCATATCATTCAACACCTCAATTTTTTCACAGCAGATGCTTTCTTCCACAGTAAGGGATTCATCATGGACATGGTCTTCAGGGCCAACAGAGGCTTCATGAAGCGAAGAAAACTCTTCACAACAGTTTTTAAACAATCGAACAGCTGGATAGTAGTCTTTAAAAAATGAATTGAAAGCTGTATGAAAACCTGCTAAAGAGCAGATGCTTGCGGTGGGAAGAGACCGACACCATTCAAGAGTAGCTCTCTTCAATGAATACCTGAAGAGATTAATCTGGACATCCTCATGCATGAAATTGTGTCGGTGGATAGCCTCATGGAAGTCCAGTAAATGCTCAGCTAGTTCTTCCCAATCTGATGCATGAAATTCCGGGAGGAAATCTTCCCATTGGTCTCTATCAGGAAGTGCATTAGGAAAACCAACTATCTGAGAAAAGTCACAGAAAGAAAACCTTTGAGCCAGAATTTTCTCCATATCGAACCAGTGGAGTCGCCAATCGATCCTTGAATCATGGAGTCGCCAGGTGAAAGATGCGCAACTTCAAATATGCCTAGTCCTTGTTCACCTTCAAAGGTCAGATCTTAACGTCGTCGTTACCCCAGAAAGCTTCTCAGACTGAGAAAGCATCTACTGAAACCTTCTCGAGAAATCTCCTTAGGGTCAGATTTCAGGTGTGCTAACAGTAGTCACAACTAAAACAATGATGTGGAATCAATGGAGTCACCACAGTGGAGTTGCCAGGTGCACAATAGAAATCTTTAAGGGCTCTGATGTCTGATGCACCTTCAAAATCAGAGGCTCAATGTCGTTCTGCCCAGGGAAAATCTTCAACTTTGTCCCCGACAACGGTGCCAAAAATGTTAGCGTCGAAAGTCACTCTTGGATTTCTTTCAGGAACAGAGCCCGGCACCCATCAATGTAATGTCACGATTCATTTATAAAGGGATGATCAAATGGGATAAAGGCTTGAGGAGATATCACTCTAACTCAGGGACTGGGTCTAGCATGTATGGGACAAAGGAGGTCTTGATCTAACTTTAGCCAGTGGGTTGATTAAAAGATGAGCAGGTGGAAGACTTAATAAGAAAGGTGAACAAACAACTTTAGGAAACAGGCTTCCGACGGTTTGCAGAGGAAAGACTCTAATTGCAAGATCCTCTTGGTTCAGGGTCTCAAGAAACTGAAGGGGGGACTTGACTGGATCCTCCAATTCCAAGTCACTCAGCGTTAAGAAAAATCACAAGGACTAATCAGAGACAATGTAACTATCACAGTGATCCATTACAACATCATCCTATAACAGCTACAACTCGACTAGATCCTCCAATTCCGAGCTGTTCTAACACAGTATAACAAAGACGTAAAAGAAACTGGAATTCATAAGGCAAGAAGTCTCAAAAGTCTATACATAACCAGAGTAACAGTGCTTCATTAAAACTTTACAACCAGGAGCTCTGCTCAACCATCGATACTTACAAAATACAAAAACTGAGTTTATATACTCAGGAAAATTCACCTCGTAGAGGTGCACCCAATCATCCAAGGCTCGGTGTCTTTTCAGTCAAACTCATACTCAAATCCTTCTTCAAGCGCCACCTTAACTACGCATGGCTCTTGTAAGGAGGGTAGCTGAGCCATTAAGTGTTGGGCTAACGTGTGCAGACTTCTCTGTCGAGTTGAAGACTTTGGCATGGCATCTTTGAAGAACTGGGTACACAGGACCCTCTCGAGCGAACCTCTTGCCAGACCTTCCATACCTTATACTTAAGGCATGATGAGAGGTTTCACCCACCCCTTCTCACCTTTATTTACTCCAAGCGAAGGCTGGGAGTGGGATCGTATCAGATGGTACCTGGAGATCGAGATGATCCTTTCGGCGACTGGACTTGGCGCCTCTAGACCCTTTTAGCACAGTTCCTTTCCTTCCCAAGTGACTATGGGCTGTGACCCCGTGCTTATTCCCAAAGCGCTTTCGGCATTCACGAATGGAAAGAGTTAATCCTTGCTGATTGAATTTGCGATGAGCGATATACCGAGAAGGCCTAATCTGGCACCATGTGTCTCTCTGAGATTTGATAGCCTTGAACTCACCTGACACCTCCATGGGCCCGGGTCCTGGATGCCCTCGACACTTGGCATCTCGCGGCTGGGAGGAGACTGGTCCTTGATTTTCAAAGTTGCGAGGGGCGAGGAGGCGATGGAGCCTAATCGCGCACCACGTGTCCTTCTGGATGGACAGCTGAGATCTTGTCAGCAATACTGTGTAGCTCTTTTTACTACCAGTGCCTTCCACATGTAACTGTCAGCTAAGGCTTAAGTGTTGTCACCTCTCGCAACTCACGACCTTGCGAGTTGGAGTGTCGAACCTTGGCACTCTCCCTTAGTGAAATCCCGAGAGGTGATGACTCTTTTCCTTTCCACAATTCTCGCGACTCGCGATCTCGCGCAACCAAAGGATATGGCCCGCCCTCCGAACTCATGAATCCCGAGTTTCAAGAAATGAACCCACGCATCAACTAATCGCGATCAATGACCCTTGCTACTTCGCGAGTTCTCCACAGAGACTTCTGACCATTCTCCTCTTTGAAAACTTCTACGCTATACTTGGTGTGACTCGGATGACTACAATTACCCATCAACCGTCGATATGTTTCGTCAATTGATCCTTGTCATTGAAATTAGACTACTTTCCTGCTTTATTGGTAACTAGAAATGATATTTTTCTGTGCTACGCTTGGGCATTTCATGCAACTTGCAGACCCGAATGCTCTCGAGCCCATGACAAGAATTATCGCTAACAAGTTCGAGCCACGATGGGAGTGCTAGTAGGTTGTGGCAGGGATGTTTCCCACACCTCTCCCTCAACATCTCTGGTAGTCCTCCTTGACCCCTCTAATCCACATGTGAGTCTGGTCGGCAAGCTATCGTCAGCCTGCATCATCAATGAATCATGTCAGAAATATATCCATAATCATATCATCTAATCAGATGCATTAATATCACATATAAAACAATCAAACCCCAATAGTTCACTCCCTGACTCGATCTAGAGTCCAAGGGGTTCCATCGATGCCTCTGCATCCTCGAGGTCCAAAATCCTACACACTCAGTAAAACCGAGTCAATAGAACCTGTCTATGTCAAGGCAACAAAACGACATGTCATTAACCCATAACACCTCATAATCCAAATCAAATGTTTAATAGTATAATAATATGGATTACTTGTGAGTAAGTGTCCTCAAAGAATAGGTTCCCTCAGTGTGCACAAGAGCAGGATGTTACATACACCCCTCTTCGTCTAAACTTCATCCCAAAGCTTTACAGTATAAGTGTCGAAATAATGTGTATCACAGTATCATAAGTATATCTATCAAACAAAAATGGAAATTTTTGGCACATATCATATGCATCCTTCCAGGTCGCCAAGTGTGGACTATAGTTGTCCCACTAGACCTTGACTTGCTCTACTGTTCGATGTCATAGCTATCGAATGTGATGATCCAAGATGCGGATTGGCTCAGCTGTGAGTGCCCCCTCATCCGATACTTGTAAGGAACTCATGTCAATAACATGTGTAGGATCACTAATATAATGTCTCAAAACAGATACGTGAAAAACATCATGCATACGCCTCAAGGATTTAGGCAAGGTTGGTCAATAGGCCACGTGCCCCTTTATTTCCACGATATCGAAAGGTCCCATGAACCTAGGAGAGAGTTTATCTCCCTTTCCAAACTTGATTGAACTCTTATGCAGTTTAACCCACAAGAAGACTCGATCACCAACCTCGTAACTACAGTCGACACAGTGTGCATCGACATAACTCTTCTATCGATCCTACACTTCTTTAATCCTTTTTCTTATTGTTGGCATTTTATCTTCCATTTCTTGGATCACTTTTGGTCCCACCGGGACCCTATCCTGAAGCCAATCCCAACTCAAAGGCGTTCGACATGGTCGCCCATAAAGAAACTCGAAAGGTCCCATCTTAATGGTGCTTTGGTAACTATTGTTATAAGAGAATTCTATCAGTGGCAAGAATTCTTCCCAACTCTTTTGTTGGTCCATCATGTACATGTGCAACATGTCCTCCAAGGTCTGGTTCATCAGTTCAGTCTGCCTGTCAGTCTCCGGGTGATACATAGTACTAAAGTTAAGTTGGGTTCCCAAGGCCTCTTGGAAACTCGTCTAAAATCGTCCAGTAAACACCGATCCTTGATCAGATATAATCCTCTTAGGCACGCCATGCAACCTCACAATCTCACTGATGAAAACTCTAGCTATGTCAGGTGCCTGATATGTCGTATTCACAGGAATAAAGTAAGCACTCTTCGTCAGAGTGTCTACTACTATGAAAATCGAGTCGTTTCTCCTTGCCGCAGTGGAAATCCAACAACAAAATCCATCAAAATAACCTCCCATTTCGATTCTAGAATAGTGTGTGGCTGTAGTAATCCTGTTGGATGTCTATGTTAATCCTTTACCTGCTGACATTCTAGACATCTGGCCACATAGTTGACTATATCTGCCTTCATTCCCTTCCAGAAGAATAAGGGTTTAAGGTCTACCCTCATCTTCGTGACTCCTGGGTGAGCCATGTACACTGCTCTATGAGCCTAGTTTAGGATCAAACTCCTCAACTCGTCGTTCAGTGGTACGTAAATCCGATTTTTAAACCTCAATAATCCATCATCGTCAAACATAAATCTTCAAATCTTGGTACATCATTGTGTTTTGTCCAATAAAACCCTCGACCTCTTTGCACCAGTCATCGTCACGTTGTAAAGTTAGAATATTTTCACGTATATTCGTCTGAAGAGGCAACACCGAAAAGATGTGTGGTCTCCGACTTAATGCATCTGCCACTCGGTTCACTATTCCTTTTATGTAAGTAATCTCTAAGTCGTACTCGCTAGGAAATTCTAACCAACATCGTTGTCGTGCATTCAGGTCACTTTGAGTAAAGATGTGTTGTAGTCCACAGTGGTCTGTCTTTAGTTAAAATTTTCGTCCAACAAGGTAGAGTCTCCAAACCTTCAAGGAATATAAAATGGCTAACAACTCCAAATCATGCGTCACATAGTTCTCCTCATGCCTTCTCAATTTCCTCGAGATGTATACGATCACTCGACCATCTTTCATCAAGACTCCGTCTAAGACTTCCTAGGATGCGTCATTGAATACCAAAAAGTTCGCATCCATGTCAGGGACCTTTAGTATCGGTGTCATTGTCAACAACTCCTTGAGCCTCCTAAAATATTTCGCGCATTTATCGGTCCAAACAAACTTCTCGTTCTTCTTCTGCAACTCCGTGATCGGATTTTCTATCTTTGAAAATCTCTCGATGAACCGTCGATAGTATCCTGCTAAACCCATGAAGATACGTACTTCCGGGACATTCGTTGGCTTAGGTATTTCCATAATAGCCTCGACCTTTGCTAGATCTATGACAATACCTTCACTGGATATGAAATTCCCTAAGTAGTGAATCTTTGATTGATAAAATAAGCATTTGGACAACTTCCCATACAATTTGTGCTCTCGTAGAAACTGTAGTACCAAGAGAAAGTGCTCGTCGTGCTCCTCCATCGTCCGAGAGTAAATCAAAATATCGTCAATGAATACTTGGATGAACTTGTCCAAGTAGTTGCAGAACACCCCATTCATCAAACTCATAAATACCCCCGGGGCGTTTGTCAGTCCAAACGGTAAAACAATAAACTCATAATGTCCAAAACTAATCTTAAAGGTGGTATTAGGGACATCATCCTCCTTGATCCATAACTGGTTATACCCTGATCGCAAATCAATCTTTGAGAACACTGTCACACCCTTCATCTGATCAAATAGATCATCTATCCTCATAAACAGATATTGATTCTTGATCGTTGCCTTGTTCAATTGATAGTAGTCAATGCAGAGCCTCCACGAACCATCCTTCTTTCATATGAAAATAACAGGCGCACCCCACAATGACACACTTGGACGTATCAGTCCGAGGTCCAGCAATTCCTTTAGTTGCATTCTCAACTCCTGTAACTCAGGGGTCGACATCCGATAAGGCGTTCTCTCTATCGGTTCAGTCCTCACTTTTAGGTCTATAGTAAAATCCAATTCCCTCTCCAGTGACATCCCAGGTAATTCCTCTAGGAAGACGTCCGCAAACTCTCTCACCACAGGAAGGTGTTCTAGACCTTTCGCTACTCCCTTATCGTTTAATGCAAGGATCACATAAAGCTTACATCCCTTGCACATGCTCTTCCATAGCTACAAGGAAGAGACAAACCTCAGGGAAACTCCTTGGTTCTGAACTACACTCATGCATCTCTATCCCTCATCATCGACCAAGCTCAACTATTTCATCTTACAGTTGAGTATCGCCTCATGCGATTCCAACCAGTCCATACCGATCACGACGTCATAAGATCCTAAGATCATGACGTACATGTTGGCCTTGGTGACAAACTCTCCCAGGTTGAGGGTACAACCTGTAACCTTTCCTCCAACCTTTTTTTTGGCTCCAGAAGCCATCCCTGCGAAGATAAACTCATCTTGTTTGACTTCCTTTACCTTAATCCTTTTTAGTGTTGCACCAGAAATGAAACTCTTGGTAGCACCGGGATCTATCAAAATACTAAGGGTCTGGTCAGTGATGGTACCTGACATCTCGAGCACATTCGACTGGTGCTCTACCTACCGGTTATTCACCACTACATGAATCCGATGGGCCTTGCCCAAATCTCCCATGGTAGTGGGTCTGACTAATCCAGATGCTCTAGTCCTCTTCACTGGGCAGTCACACTGGAAATGTGGCTTCCCACCTTCCAACATACCTTCTTCGGTCCATTAATCCTAGTACTTGAAATAGAAGTTGAATTTTAACACTAAGTCCAACACAAACTTGTTGACCTTAAGTTTCTCGGTAATTTGGTGCGAAGCATACCGAAGCAGCTCCAAAATGGGCCTCGTACTCGGGCATCATGCAACTACCTTGTCATAAGGTGTCGAACTTGTTGAGCTGACTCCCAACATTCCTCAGAAAGATACCTCTCCTGGAACCGTTCCTTGCACAGTTCCCATGATGTGTCATTAACGACCATGTTCAAATGTGGCAGGAGCATCTTCTGCCATAGAAGAATGCTCCCCTTCAGTTGAAAGGCCACCATGTGGCCCTTCATGTTGGAGGTCGTAATCGTGAAGTGTGAAGCACAACGCTTTCCTCTACAACCGTGCCTTGACGGCACAACCATCCATGACACTCGTGGACTCGAGAACTCAACTCTCTCGAGTTCTTGGTGGATGCTAATGGTACTAGCTAGGGCGCGTTGTGGACCCTCATGGTAAAGGTACCCTGGCCTCACCTTAGTACCAATGGTGAGTCAAGGCCCCTTGATAGTACCTGGAAGGGCCTTGTCAGACCATCATCATCCCTTACAACAAGTGAATCCAGCCCAAGGACTCGTTCTTCCCCATGGGGTTTCGACTCTGAAGTTGCGGGAACATTTGGAGGCATCACACATCCTTACACGACACCACGCTGCAAACCTCTAAAGCGTCCTCTAAATGCGATCACCACATGGACACGTTAAGGTTTTTGATTAACATAAGGGTTAATACTAATGGGTTTACTGCAGTGGAAATCATGGTGATCCATAGTCATAGGGTTGAACCCGCTCTGATACCATATGTAATGACCCCATCATTACGACTACAAGCGGAGTAGAAGGTGCGATATTTTTTTATTTTTTTTAGTTTTAAGGCAGGAAGGAAACGATGACAACACTTGAACCACACAACCTGACGATGAGCACAAGATCGCGGATCAAGAAATGGACAAGTATGACTCCATGCACTAGCACAAGGAGCAATTGGGTGGAACAAGCATAAATCATGGGGGAAGTGAACTACCCGCCCGACACATACACAACACGACCATGCCTACTAGATAAGGACATCATCCACAATCCCGACACAATGGCATCGATGGCCAGTTACTAGAACCTATAAGGCACGCCAACCCCACGCATGAAGGAGTTACAACCCAAAAGGCAACAACAAGCTTACCAAGATCAACAACACCCACAACGGGAAGCACAGGCTTCGCCCAAGCTATCATTCACCTTTATCCGATAGGGTGTGCCATGATCCCCTCCATCAGGGATCATTCCATCCCTAGGGGATAGGCGTGACAATAAACCTAGTGCAACCTAACCTATCTGGACCAGGGACTCAAGAAAAATAAGATGCGCTAGGAGCCGAATAACCGACAAGAGGACTACACCTACGCCCCCAATCACAGGTCAATAAGACACAGATGACAACGCACAAAATAAAATTGTGCAAATGACCGGAGGATTTGTGTTTCCTATGAGGCAACCTAGATGGTGAAACAACGAAGACCAACCACCCCTTCCAACTCGAAATAAGGCTCAAGGTGAAGAGACCTCTTTAATTGTTGAACTAATAATTGTTCGACAAAAATTTATAAGGCCTTGAACCATTAAACTAGTGCAGGCTGGTAAACTATTACACCAATAAACCAACTCGACCAAGAGATTACTCAATCAACAATGAAGAAATTCCATCAAGAGAAATGTCTTAGTACTTTGTTGTAAGAATCCCCAGGTGTTTTCTTGACCACCGTTGACATGTGGCCTTGGATACTTGTGTTAAGCTAGATTTGCGTAAAGTAGTTGGCTTGTCACAACCCACAAGGCTCGAAAAAGGACATCCCTCCACCTTCAACCCTCTAATCTCTCTCCCTAACAGAAAAACAACAACTCACCTTAGTTCCATAACCTAGATTACATTAGAAAAACTCCATAATTAATATGGAAAAATTTAATGTTTTCAAAGTCCTTTCTTTTCAACGAACCAGCTACGCCACAAGGTGAAGTTAACATAGTGACCTATATCTTGTCTCAACCTTGTAGGTAAGGGAAAATCCTTATCCGAAAGAACCTCGAGCCTAAGATCAGTGGGCGTTTTTAACTGAAGAGTTAGTGAAGCCTCTAAATTCAAAAAATTGATAAAGTAATGATGCCTAAACAATATAACCTTGAAAATTTGTTGGGCGATAAAGTTGATAGAAAAATATCTGGGCATGATTAATTATTGGGCATTATAATTTATATATTTGTAAATGTTTGAATGCTCCATGAAATCTCTGAAGCAAATATTTTCTATGATCTTACTGTACCAAGGCGTCCTTAATAGCCACAATTATTAAGCAGCAATAAACAAGCAATAAAAATCCATGCCACAGGCGGGTCTGTTATCATGTCCGCCCTTTAGCTAGGAATTAGCATTATTAACCGTTGCCCCTTCAAAACTAGGGAAACGTTGCCTTTAAAACTCCAGCTGATGCACCATAGATACACCACCAAATGCGCAGTAGGAAAGCCATGATTGGCACAGTCAAAACACAACATTTCAATCGTTGCCCTTCCATTATACAAATTCGCTCTGTATTAACCAGTCTGCTAAATAAGCTCGTTGTCAATATATAATGTTTTGTATGGATATAATAAATGTTATTTGACTGAAAATAAAGGATGATAACGCTTTCAACACAAAAATAATCAACTCAAATAAAAATCATTGTCTACATTCCAATCGCAGACCATCAAACCCAATTAAAACACTATTTATGTATATTAAAATGCTCTTCCTGTCGATAGCATAAATCGTTGTATAAATACTGTCTGTAGTTAAATTCGTTGTGTTGATATTAATTCGCTGCTCTAACAAGAATTATATAATGTTATATAACAAGATATGGATATCCATAATATTAATCAACATATTAACGCTATGTAAATACAATAATTAATCATTATAAATCTCTCTAAAATTCGTTGTCCTACCACATTAAAACGTAGGTATGTCAACAAGGAGATTCATTCGAAGGTCATTGTACTTTAAAACGTAGGTAAAGGGTTGTATTCAGCAGTGTAATGAAATAAAAACTGGATGCATAAGTGGTTTATCCAACCATAAAACGAATTCAACTCTAGATGCCTAAAAATGTTTAATTCAATAGTACGACAAATTCCAAATCTGGGCGCAATCAATTCAATCATTTGGAAAAGAATCAACAATACTCATTCACAAGAGGGCACATATACCAATCATTCAGTCGAGGATCAATCATCGCAGAGATAGCAAGGGGTAGATGGTCATAAGCGGTTCTTCGCGGAAGGGATAAAAAAAACAACCACAGAGGTAATCAATCACAACAAGGCAAAGATGTCACAACAATTCATGGTTATGAATCACAGAGGTATGGATTCATAGCAGTTATAAGGTTACAAATCGCAGAGTTAAATAAAACTTCGCCATTAATAAAAAATTGTAGGGTTAATTAAATGCATGTAGGTGCAAGACTACACACTACCTGGAACAAGCAACAGGGGTAGACGACTGGTCGAAACATCCTTCGCTCATCATCCACGCATAGAAAAGAAGGGTGTTGAGATCCATAGGTCTATTAACGTCGAAGCGATGACCGTAGATTAGGCTCCTAGACAACTGCTCAAGCGAGGACTGATGAGCTAGGGACGAAAGGAAAAAACAACTGCAATCATCACAAATCAATAAACCATAGAGCAGTCAAGACATGTCGAAAATCGAAGGCCATGGGAGTCAATCAATCATCGAGCTAAGGGCTATGGGAAACTTTCAGTCGTCAACTAGAATGCTAAGACAATCATTTCCTTACCCAATTAAACATGCAAATCTAAAAAACATAAGTCATACTAACAATCTACCATGCAAAAATAAAGGAAGCGTATCGTTGCCCAATCACCCGCTCTGAGTTGATGTCCCACGCACTTCGTGCAACTCCCGCTTGTCAACAGATGAGACTTCATCGATACCTCCCAGCCAACACTAGGGGTACTCTTCTTCCCCCTTAGCCCCCTGAGCCGCAAAGGGGCCACGCACACTATGCAGTGAATCAGCTAGCTCCCAACTCGCCTCGCAAGGCCGAGCTACCACTCCTCACCGAGCAGGGTATCCCAACTCCCACAAGCTAAGTTAGTCAAGTATAGATTTCTACAGCGTAACGTTACGCAAAATATAAGAGATCCTCATCATTTTCCTCCCTCCATTATATAGATTTTTGAAGTCCGTTACTTTCCAAAAATCCCATTTTATTTAATGTTTAATAAATTAATTCATAAAAATCCTCCCCGTACAAGTGTCACCCATCCCCTTCATCCCTCCATAAATTAATTTCATTAATTAATTAATTACCCCTATTTCCCTCACTCACCTAAAGGCACTCCTAGAATCACTCCTAGGTGTCCCCATATCCCCTTACAAGTTTTAATAACTTTCCCCCTTATTCATTTACTAGTTGAGTTTAAATTAGAGAGTTCTTAAATACTAGATCCTTTACTAAGTTAGACTAACTTCTTTTTCCTTGTGTTTCCCCTTACTTTTTATGTTTCCCACTTTTTCCTAGTTTCCTAATTATTTTAGATTTCCCTCTTTCCCCTTTTTATTTAAAATCAAAAAGGCATGTGCAGAAACTTACCCTTTTCCCTTTTTCTTTTTAATGAATAAATTTTTAATTGGCATAATATAGTAAAACAATTATTTCCCCTTTTTAAATTTTATCCCAAAAGATTTTTATAAATCAATTTAATTGCTTAACCCCTTCTTACCACAATATTAATGAAAATTATCATTATTATTATTATTATTATTATTATTATTATTATATATATATATATATATATATATATACATACATAAAATTTTACCACCAGTATAATTTTGACCTAGACTTTATTTTCCTAGGTTGGGCGACTTTTTATTAGGGAAAAAGTTTTAAATCTTCCTTAACACGTTATTCGTCCTAAATCCATCTAGGTTTATCCAATTATTAAATAACAATGCGACGTGCCCTTCAAGACGCACTAGGTGCTCCAAGGGTTACGCTCACCTCTTTCCGTTTCTCTTGCGCGACGTGCCCTTCAGGATGCACTACGTGCTCCAAGGGTGCCACTCACCTCTTTGCATTTTTCTTGCGTGACGTGGCCTTCAGGACACACCACGTGCTCCAAGGGTGCCACTTGCCTCTTGACTGACTTGGTAGACATCAAAAACCCCTGGAGTCAATACTCCGCTAGGTGATCTTGTGGGAGAATAAGGGCCTCTAAGGAATAAGGCCCATGCCTTATTGCGTGCCCCTTAGAATCATCATGAGTGACTGTCGCAGTATTCCCTCACGGCATCGTGGGTCCTCTCGAACTAGGTAATCGTTAACCTACATCTCTAGCCACGGCGGGAGTGCTAGTAGGTTGTGGTGGGGTTGTTGTCCACACCTCTCCCTCAACATCTATGGTAGTCTTGCTTGACCCGTCTACTCCACATGTGAGTCTAGTCGGCAAGCTATCGTCAACCTGCATCATCAATGAATCATCTCAGAAATATATCCATAATCATATCATCTAATCATATGCACTAATATCACATATAAAACAATAAAACCCCAATAGTTCACTCCCCAACTCGATCCGGAGTCTAAGGGGTTCCATCGATGTCTCTGCATCCTCAAGGTCCAAAATCCTGCACTCAGTAAAATTGAGTCAATAGCACCTATCTATGTCAAGGCAGCAAAACAACATGTCATCAACCCATAATGCCTCGTAATCCAAATCAAATGTTTAATAGTATAATAATCCAAATCACTTATGAGCAAGTGTCTTCAAAGAATAAGTTTGCTCAGTGTGCGCAAGAGCGGGATGTTACACATTTGCTCTAACCCTCATGTGAATAAAAAACACAAGAATGATTATATAGAATATCCAACCAGGGATGTAACATTAATAAGGTCATTTTTTCCAAAGTTAGAGAAAAGTGTAGAGAAGGTGGAGTGAAACAATGCATTATTTAAAGCTCTAGTAAAACAACACAACTTTTGACAAGATAATAATATCCAAAAGAATTTCAAAGCTTGGAAAGATTATGTGAAGAAATGTGTAAAAGAAAAGGATCTCACTTTTAAAAGTTAAGTAGAGAATATGAAGAGTCGGGAAGTTGAAGCAATTTGACTTAGTCCCTTTTATTTTTGTATAAATATGCTCATAGTTAAACACAAAGGGATTTTTATTTGGCAATGTAGCTATTTTCTTATTGATTAAGAAGCTTGTGAGCCATATTTTTTCAATCGATTTTGGTGGTCTTTCGCCAAGACCATTCTTTGTTGTCATTATTTCTAGAGCATTGTAGGATTTTATATTATAGTTGTAGACTTTTCTCATGTTTTTTTTTTTATCTCGTATTAATTTCACTTATTAATGATGCTAACAAATGGATGTGGAATTACTAATTTTTGTTTAATGGTAGGTTTACCTCTATTTACATTAAGTTATCTAAAATTTATACAAATTATGATTCAATAAATTATTTTACGTGTATTATTTTCATTTATTTCATTTAATTCCACATTTGTTGATCATTCTCTATTTCCCAATTAGGATTTTTTTAAGATAGGGAAACTTAGGCTCGTATAGTTGTAGAAACTATATAATTTAGTTCATAAAACCAAATAATGGTATCCAAGCTAGAATCCACAAGGTTTTCCATTCCAAAAGAATAAAGGTCTAATTGGGCCTTTTCCTGGCAAAACTGTGTAGTCAATGATAGGCTTTTCCCATGTCAGCATGATCTTATTATGCCCCTCACCCTACAAGATAGAGGAATTTTTACCCTCAATCGTGTGGGGATACATACACTACCATTTTTTTGGCAACAAGGTTGGATTCGTGCATAGGAATTGGGATTAGATGGTGAGTAGGAAAACCAATGGAATTCTTATATTACATGTATGAAAAGAGGGTACATAAGATTGAAAGAAGAGGTCGACTCTTTGGTGTGGGATAAAAATAATTTTTTTAGTGGTGTATTCAATAAGGTTGGGCTATAGATATTTGTTTGAATATAGTCATCAAGATCCATCCTAGTATTTTAAGAAGATATGGAAACTAAAAGGCCTCCCAAAACATATATATTTTTATCTTTGTCTATTAAGGATAAAGTGCTAAACTAGGATAATATGCAGGAGATGTGTTTGAACACTTTTGGCCCAAGTATTTGCTTACTTTATAGAAAGGAGTAGGAGAATGTTTCTCACTTGGTATTGTCCTTATGCCAAGAAATTATGGAAAGATATCAAATAGTTATTTGGAGTGAAAAATGTTTGGAGAGGTGAGACCAAAAATGAGTGTTTGTCCTTACTTTATAGAAAGGAGTAGGAGAATGTTTCTCACTTGGTATTGTCCTTATGCCAAGAAATTATGGAAAGATATCAAATAGTTATTTGGAGTGAAAAATGTTTGGAGAGGTGAGATCAAAAATGAGTGTTTGAGGTTGTGTTTTGAAAAATTGGAGCTTAAAGAATATAGAGCCTTTCCATGTTTAGTATTCTATGGAAACTAATGGTTTTTAATGCATAGGTATTTGAGGATAAGTATGTCCCCACATTCCATGTTTTCACTCAAATCAAATCTATGATTAATTACTACAAAATGCTAATAAAATAGGATGTCCGACATCAAATTGGTGAGATGGTGATTGCTAGACCTATTACATGGGGATGTTTTGATGGAGCCTATTAAGGATCTCTTGGTTTGAGTAATGCAGGAGGTATACTCATTATTTCTCATCTCAAAGTCTAAATTTTAAAGCATGTTTAGGGGCAAGCTCAAATAATTATATAGAACTCATGGTGTTGAGCATATTGATTAAAAGAGCTATTGAGCTATTGAAATGGAGGTGAAGAAAATCCATATTTATGGAGGTTCTTCTCTGATAATCAACTAGATGATTGGTTCCTCATATATTATAAATGTATATCTCAGACCTATTACAAATCAAGTCCGGGAGATGACAAGAACATTTGAGCATATCCCTTGTACTCATATATGTAGGGAACACAATATAGAAGCTAACCCCTTGTCTAAAGAGGGCCAATCCTTCGCAAAAAGTACTCTGGTGCTACAAGAACTAAGAGATAGAACCATTGATTTTATCTTTATCAAATTTGTGTTGTTGTTTTTTTATAATTGTTAGTTTAGTATATGAGTTATCTACAGCCTATTTTCTTTTAGACAATTCAATAAAACCATTGAGAACTTTTTAGTTTAATATTTTTTTAGAAAATTCAAAAAAAACAAGAAAACGAAAACTCTTTAGTTCATTAAATTATTGACAATGTAATTTTTAGTTTTGATATAAAGTTAGTGTCATAGATCACATATAATCTACATATATTAGAGATATTAGTCAATGATAGTTTATATCATAGTTAAGGATATACTTTCACTCATTTATTATATGATATTTTATGGACTTAGAAAAATGTGATTTTCATTCTTTCTTATTTATATA
>ML804026.1:511087-530955 GCA_009831015.1 Picea engelmannii
GGGATGTAGACACCTCCATGTTCCTCAGAACAGTCGCCAGCCCTGAGACCTTAAATGGTTAAAGACGATGGGAAACCGGGCTTGAGCGTTGCTTATGTGTCTTGGAGGTCCTAACCTTGCAGGGTAGGACGGGGGGGAGGTCAGTCGCTTTCAGCAGTCAGTTTGCTTGTCGTGTGATCGTCATTGTGCTTGTGTTTACGTAACGTGCGTCCTGGTCATATTCTTATGTTCGTCCTAGTTGAGTCGCATCGCCGCCAGGTGACGGCGCAGAGTCGAGTAGACCGTAGTTGCCTCTTTGTACACACGCACCCACACACTTAAAAATTTATATAAAGAAAAACAAAAAAAAATTGCACCTGTTACTAGAATGGTTGTCGTAACGAGGCGGTTCGTTACACTTTTAGAGCTTTTGGCTTAAAAGTTAACTCTTAAGAGGATTCTGGGATTCTATTCTATATTGTTAAAATGGTCCATAATCAAGTCCAATAGCTTAGATTACATTGATAACAATGCTATGGCCTCACATAGGATTGATGACAAGGAATTAACTTAGAAATTGTGGAAAATTTGACCAAACCAAGATATGTAATTCAAGTAGTAAAATAGAAAGCACTAAGAGAAGCATAGCTAAGTTAGTGGATATCTAAGGTGGATAGCTAACTTGTCGTTCTAGTGGTGTAGGTGCTCTGTCATTGATATACGGATACAAAGTTTAAATAAAAAATAGCTTAATGTGAATCTAAAGTATTGATCATTGGTGTTAGAAGGGTCTCAAGAGTGCCATGTGAGTACTAAATTATATTTTAAGTTAAATTAATTTTTAAAATATGAAAATAATTATATATGTGAAAAGATATGAAAATAATTATATATGAGATAATGAAAAATAATATAATAAATTAGTAAAAGAAATAAAATATCACAAAATAATATAATAAAATGATAGTGATAGCTATTAAATCTTATTTAAAAAAAAAATACTCAATTTATAATTTAATCACAACTCACTTTTAATAATATTTAAATTATTTTTTAATGTGTCCTTGTGTTATCATTTATGTATTGAAAACCCTTCATTTGATTTGATATGTATGCATATGTTCTATCATCACAAAGCTTATTTCATGCAAACTTGCATATATTATTATTGTACTGTTGAAGGTAGTATATAGCAATGAGTTAGCATTGACTTTCATATTAATTTTGTGTTGACTTGAAAAATTTATATCAATTTAAATGTTCAACATAACAATTAAAAAAATCATTTTTTTTAAAACAAAAATAGTATTTTTTTTAAGTTTTCATTGGTCAATAACATAGTGTTATTGCAGCCTTCACCTATTTCGAAACCTTAAATTAATGAGAAAAGACAAGACCACAAAAAAACTAATATAATGTAATGCAATATAATGTAATATTGTATTATAATATATGTTAAAATCTAATATTGTATTGTTTTTTCAAATGAGGTAAAAATTTAAATTTTAAATGTCAACYTTTTTACACTTWTTAAAATTTCAATAWTTTTACATYTYTTAMTATTTTTYTTAATTTYTTAATTTCAATMABTTTACATTTATTAATATTTTTTTAATCTTTCAATTTCAATAATTTTACATTTATTAACATTTTTTTAATCTTTTAGTATAATTTTATAGAAATTTGTATGTAGTAATTTTTAAACTTTTAAGTCATATTTTAAAATATAAGAAACATTGAGATGTTTTTACTTTTTTAATTATTATAAAGATCATGGGAAGTACAGATCTGCATTCTTTTAGAATGACTAAGAAAATGTTTGAATATTATTTATATAAGCTGTGCAGACACTAACAAGTAAAGTTTTCAGAGGCAGTACATGCAGCATTCTACCCTTATTTATTAGTGCATAGAATAAGTCATAAGAAGAAAAGGTGAGATTGTACATATGAAAGTAAAGAAATTGAAGTTTTACATATCCAAAATATTTTTTTAGTTATATAAAATATCTAGAAATACTTACAATGTTCAATGTTCAATAGATGTCAATAAAACATTGAATATATATATATATATATATATATATATATATATATATATATATATATATATATATATATATATATATAAACAAAATCCCTCTCAATATATAATAATTTACAACACCTTCTAGATAAAATAACATTTATTTTATTATATTAATTTTTATAAATATTAATTTATAAAATAAAAGTTGCATTTTCATTTTGAAGTGGTTTTTTTACTAGTTTTTTAATATTATTATTATTTTTTTTTAATTTTGTTTGTTTAATTATGTTATTTTAATTTTTATTGTACAATTATTCTAAATTCACTTTGAATTGTATAACATATTTATATGTATAGTAATTCAAATTTTTCGAAGAATTAAAATCTAACAAATGGACATAGTAATTATGTAAAATTATCTCAAATTAACATTGAATTGTATAACATATTCATATTTATAATAGTTCAAGGTTTTTGAAATCTAGAAGAATTAAAATGTAATAGTAATTATGTAAAATTGTCCCAAATTGACATTGAATTGTATAACATATTTATAGTAGTTCAAGTTGTTTGCTAGAAAAATTAAAATCTAACAAATTGGCATAGTAATTATGTTGTTTCATAAAAGTTTGGCACTACCTTTTTTATTCAAAAGGATTTTCATTCAACATCTTACTTTTATGAAATTTTTTAAGGATCCATATATATTTCAAATCTAGAAGAATTAAAATTGTATAGTAATTATGTTGTTTCATAAAAGTTTGACACTACTTTTTTTATTTAAAAGGGTTAAATTTTTTAAAGATTTATACATATCTTAAAATGTAAAAACCTTAACGAATCTTTGTAATCCTTAAAATATCAACCATAAAATATTTAACAAAATTTTGATAAAAATATTTAAATTTTTATAGATTTTATTTAGTTTTTTAAAAAAATTAATAATTTTTAATGTAAAATAATTTTATCAAAAATAAATCATTTAAAAAAATAATAATAAAAAATAAAAATGCAAAATTAACACATCAACAAAATTTTACCTAAAATTTTCCATACTCATATTTTTTACCTTAAAACCATTACTATTGGACAAAAATAAAAGTTAAAAAGCTAAACAAAAACCATGAAAGTTTTACTTTTTACCTTAAATAAAAATATGTTACCTTAAGTAAAGAATGAGTTGATCCTACTCCTAACCCACTCTACCGTAGAATATTATCCTTTAATATTACGGAAACATTCCATCATCACGAGATAGAGGGAGGGGAATTACACGTGTCAACGACTTCCTTTATGTTCAAAATCGCAACTTTAGTTTTTTAATCTTTTATTTAAAAAATCAAATTATAATTTTGATTGTCCTTCCTAGATGACTTTTATAATACGCATGCGAATGACCTCCTTTATGCTTAAAATCATAACTTCACATTATGCTTTATCATATATATATATAAATTAATTAAAAGTGGCATATATTTATAATTATTTAAATATATTTGGAGTTATTTAAATATATTTGTGATCAAAATCAGGACATATTCTCCAATAATGGAGTAAAAGTGTTAAGTATTTCTTATTTATTACAATTGTTTATTTTTGTTTGGGATGAAAATGAGGAGATGTTCTCCAATAATGGAGTAAATGAATGTTCTCCCATAGCCTTGCTACCCTACTTCAAGGCTATGGGAGAATGCCTTTTTTCCAATTATAAGGAGCATGTGTTATGATGTTATTGTCTAGAAGTTAGTGATTTGTATAAAGGAACCATGTTAATGTAGGGACATGATTTAATAAAGAAAAAAGAATTACAAGGTGCGAAGTAAAAATTATAATATTATATTGTGCATGGAATAATTTTGTTGTGTGAGAATGATATTGGGTAAGAAAAATATATTATATTGTGCATGTAATAATTTTGTTGTGTGAATAACATAGAATGAATGTGACAAGGAGACCAACCAAATACAGGTAATGAGGGTTGTTTGATGATTTTGATGGTGGACAAACCCAACATCGAGGAAAACTTGCCAAATATAAAACCATTAAC
This sequence comes from Picea engelmannii, assembly GCA_009831015.1. Classification (NCBI taxonomy): domain Eukaryota; kingdom Viridiplantae; phylum Streptophyta; class Pinopsida; order Pinales; family Pinaceae; genus Picea; species Picea engelmannii. The sequence goes on from ML804026.1 coordinate 515,142, forward strand.
TTTAGCCATTATTCCTTATAAGCAATTAAAAAAATCCGAAGAATAAATGCAATTAAAGATTGGAGGGACCAAACGAGAATAAATGCAATTAAAGATTGGAGGGACCAAACGACAATGTCATGCTTTGTAGAAAGGGAATATAGTGAAGATGATAGGATTTTGTTTTCTAAATGGTTAACAACTTTTAGGTTTACTTGCAACACATTTCTAGGAAGCAAAATACATATAAAGAGAATGGGCTTCTATTCATTGTACTTGCTTTTCCCATTTATATTTACATGGACTGTTATATTAATAATAATGTCATCAACTAAATGCGACAAACCACCGACATTTCCAACCACCGAATGGGAGTGACAAACCACCGACATTTACAACCACTAAATGTGAGGGACTTTAATTCTCTTATCAACACGTGTAAGATAAATGATTATTATTCTGTGGAAAAATATCAATGATTATTTGAACATGTGTTGGACCAATGATTATGTATCCATATACTATTGAATACCTTATCTACATATTAAATGGAAAATTATTTATGAATTTACAGTTTTACACGTTTCCTAAATGGTATGAGAGGTAAATGCTATAATTATAATATACTTTCATAGGGATTTTATTGAACATCAACTTTATTAATTTTTACTAGGTGTAAACATGTTATAAGTAGGATTAGAACTTGGGTGGGGAGGATAATAATTTCTCCTCTTAATCATTCAAGTTAGACTTATTTAGCGAGGTGATAAGGATAGGGATGAGGTGTTTCTAGTCTCAGACAAACAATGTCTACGTATTGAGAACCTAGGGAGTTTTGTTGGTTAGAAGTTAACTCACTAGATTTGCATAAAAGTTGTGTACCTAACTCATACTCTTAGCTCCAACCCTAAGTAGTCCTCCTAGATGTTGTGATTGCCAAGCAATAATAGTTCTCCCTAGAAAAAGTCAAAGTTGTCACAACTCCTATGCAATGAGAATTAACCCTAAATGGGGATAACAAACCAACATAGACTCACTTGATAGCTAGTATGTTGTCAACTTAATAGCTAGAGTTTAGCTTCTTCCTAGTAGGATGTGTGTGTACAATCAATTGAACCATTCACGAGGCATGTTTTTGATGAAAATGTCATAAGTCACATTTTCATTTCCAATTGAGTCTCTCAACATCAATTGAACCATCCACTCAAACCATGTTATTGACAAAAAAAAACAATAAATCACAAGTTCAATTATAATTAAGTCCCTAAGTTTATTAACTACTATTATATTTGGTAATTAAAATACTTTCTATTTAGATATTCCTAGAAAAAAAAAAAAAATCCTAAAAAAATTTCACATGAGAAAAACAACAACTCATAATTAAAATTACTTTCTAAAGAAGATAGCCAACCATGCATAACTTGTTCAAAGTTACGAGTTAAAGATAATACAAATCATAATACATAATATTAGGCTACTATTAGAATAACCATAAAGTGTAAGAGGGGAGCATCGAAGTGAATATAGAGCTAGATATGTTCCACGGGTAGGAGGAAGGATTTTATTGGATAGTGGGCCCACTTCCATGTGTTATTTTATAATTGTTACATGTGGATTGTAAGTGGAGTTTATGTCATTACCATGTGGTCCTTTGATAATAGTTGTTAGATTTATGGATATTCTATTCTATTTTGGCATTTATGTGCATAATTTTATAGATTTCAAAATCAATTCACCATAATTTTTAATATTGGTTTTGTTGGCGTATAAGCATTTTATTGTCCCAACCTATTATTTAATTGAATTTAATATTAGTTTAGGTTTATGAGTTTAGTTGTATTGGTTTTGTTGGCTTATAAGCATTTTATTGTCCCAACCTATTATTTAATTGAATTTAATTTTAGTTTAGGTTCATGAGTTTAGTTCTATTGGTACTTTGTGTTTTATATTGTCCGTAAGATTTTCAACAAACTAGGCCTTCAGGTTCATTTTACTTTATAACCTTCCACGTGTATTGAAAAATCACATTTCACTACATCATCATGAACATGTAGCAATATCTTATTAGCTAGGACCCCTTCGTGGTGTCATTAATGACATCATCTACATATAAAATCATATTTCACTTACATCATCATGAACATGCAGCAATATCTTATTAGCTAGGACCCCTTTGTGGTGTATTAATGACATCATCAACAAATATGTTTTTTTGGTGTCCTATGACATCATGTGGCTTGATCCCTATGTCAAGACTTGTGCACTCTCTACATAACCTTTCAAATTTCTTCTTCTTTAGTTTGGTATGTGCTTATGCTTCTTCAAACATTGAACTTCCTAGGACCCAAATATTAAAAGATCTAATTAAAAGAATTAAAAGGTGAATAAGTGTATAAAAACATTTGTGTAACATGAAAACAAAGAACCCTGAATTTGCCCAAATCCCAAATCTAAAATATTTATAAAACCTAGTTTAACCTAGATCTAGATCAAGTATGAAGATTTTATACTTAGTAATTTTTAATAAAAGAGAATCGAGCATGGCTTATCCAAGTGTGCTAAGGCCATGTTTTAAAACTTCGAGCATACACTTATCTTCCCAGACTCATTTATGTTAATGTAAGATTTCCATCTGTCAGGCTGTAATTGTTTTATATGTCCACTTCATCAACATTTATGGCATCATCACATGGTAGGGTTTGAGCTTGCAACATGGTCCTTAATTAATACCTTGACATTGTACACAAACCACATGGACCCTTTCCTTTCTTCATAGAACTAAGTTGATTCAATATTTGGTTAAATTTAATGGTTGGGTCTATGGTGTTCTTAACATGGTGCAAAGCATAAAGTGGCCAATTTATTTGAATTTTCAAATTATAAAACTTATCAAAAATCTATGAAAAGAGATTACTTCTAAGTGTTGGTTTTATCACGAAGATTATGCCAGACCAAAACAATATTCTACTAATTAGCTTATTTTTTGACGTGAAAGGATTATAGAATAGACTTAATAATGTGTTAGGTTTAGAGAGAGTTTTGTGTAGTTAAATTAAAACAAATAACTCATAATTCTACTAGGCGTATATACTCATAAATTATTCAATAAAGACTAATAATTGATTTGAAATCTAGATTTATGTGTATAGAGGTTAAGAAAAGCTTGGACCTAAAAATTTATTAAATTCTATTAACTTCTTCTTTAGGTTCATGATGAGATCTTTGCATTATAAAACATAATGAGCAAAATTTTATTAAGTTAATCAACCCAAAGGGCAATAGAATAATATTAATTCAAAGGTTGGTCTATCTAAATTTTCATGCGGTTCAAGAAATAGAATGTTTAAATTATGTCTTCCTACAAATGTGAAATAATACTAAATTATGACTGTAAAAAACATGGAATCCATTAAAAACTTATAAAATTTAAAAACACATAAATTTAGAGATCATCCAAATTGAATATTAACACAAAAGTTTCATAAAACACACTTAATAACATTTAAAATTTGATTTTCAATACTTAATTTATTGTAAAAAGAAAAATATTCCAATATCTTAAAGTCTAGTATTACATGGCATAATTAGATCCTTTTATGTGGCAATATCCTACTCCATTATACTTAAAAGTTGATCTATGAATTTGTGTTCAATGTACTTAGAAATTGATACATGACATAATGGTTATTAGTAATTATATTTACATAAAATATTATTAAATATCCTACTTCATTATACTTAAAAGTTGATCCATGAATTTGTGTTCAATGTACTTAGAAATTGATACATGACATAATGATTATTAATAATTATATTTACATAAAATATTATTAAAACATTATGTTATTGACTAAATTATGAAACACTACCAACATTTCTAAACCAATAAAATGTTAGATAAGAAAGTTTATACAAAACATTATAATATTAGTTAAATTCGACAAACCAACATTTCCAACAAGTAAATGAGAGTGATTTTAATTTTCTTAGAAACATTTATTACATTCATAATTTTTTACTACATATATATTATTGAAGCATGATAGAACGTATCCGAATTTATTCTTATCATATTTTTTAAATAAAATGAAATTAATTTAAATATTAAGTTCGTCAAGAAAATCACGAAAGAACAAAACACAAATCTATTAATTATCCATGATTCCTTCATCAAGCATTATAGCATAGACTTCTATAATGTCTCAAATCTGAAGAGAGTCTTATACAAGAAAAGTAAAACAAAGAATGCATATTCCTCTCAACCTTGCAGAGACAACATATTATCAAAGAGGGATTAATTGATTCGAAGTTTGAATTTTTTTTATAAAATCTAAGAAATATCTAAACCCGCAAAATTATTTAATGTTGTTAATTTTCTCGTTGGGTTCATGAGGGGTCCTTGCATTATAAAATATAAGGTGTTTACTTTTCGTAGGGCAATGGATTCAAAAGGTTAGGTTAGGTTTAGACTCCCATATTACTTCATAGGTTAGGTTTGTTTAGACTCCCATGCATTTTAAGAAATATATAGTTTAAGATTTGCATAAACTATGAAACTAAAATACAATTTCATTATGGTTATAAAAATCAATGGTTATAAGAACCAACATGTCCATTTTGCACTTATACACATTAAAAAATAATATCATAAAGTACACTTCACAACATTTCAAATTCAATTATCATAAGTAGTTGGATTTTTAAAAAAAGGAATACATTCAATTTCCAAAAATTCAAGTGCTATGTGGCATTTTTAGAGCTCGTGATGTGTACTAAACATTCAAGTGCTATGTGGCACTCTTAGAGTCCTTGATGTGTATTAATGATGCATTTTTTATTGACATTAATATGCACACATAACAATAACCTACTGGCCAAGAACTCTTCTTGATATCATTTGTGACATTTGTTGGCAACCAAAGTTTTGGGTAGGTTGCACATGTGCACAGATCAGTCCTGCATGCACATCAACAATTGCATAATGAATGGAATAAGGTGCACACACCAATCAAAGTTCTATATTGTATGTTGGAGATTGGAAATATACTGCATGCACACCGAGTCAGAAGAAGATCTTCAGGAATCTTCCTGAATAATGAACTCAGACAACATGAGAGATCATGGGGTAGATGATGGATGAGATGGAAAGTTTTTTAGGACTCTCACGCTCCAAGGAGGTTACATGGGATGCATGCGAACAACAAAAATGTGCATAACTGGCGATTACTAAAGCGAGTGGAGAAGAGAAAAAAGAGGTGAAGTGTCAGGGAAGAAAGTAGAGGAGAAGGAAAAGAGAATAGAGGAAAGGTTTGAAAGAGGAGAAGAGAAGAAAAGAGTCTGTTTGAGGTCTGAAAAGAGGCGGTCTGAGTTTTGTATGAGTCTTTGTTAGGATCCGATCCTAACTCCTCTCCATGGGTCATTAATTAGTAGGATATGTTTTCTATGTAATAAAGGCCAACATTAGTTAATAAGGCGTAATAAATAAAGGAGAATAAGTCAATGTAAGAAGACTTAATAGAAGCTTCCACTCCTAGAAAGATCTTCCTCTAGAAGTTTCCTTAGAATATAGAATTAGTATAAATAAGAGTAGGAAGCATTGAATATTTTTGTCTTGGAGTTTATTATAATAGAGCTATGCTCTGTTGGAGGTTCCCCCCTCGAAGAGGAAAGTGAACACTACTATCTCTAATAAAGGTGCTCTTTCTGGTGTTATTCTTGTATTATTCTAGCTATAATCTGGTTTTTCCATTACAACTTGCTAAATATTTATGTTCTGCGTATTATTATTCATATGGTATATTGCAAGTGGTATCAGAGCTCCTTCCTGGGAAAAACTTGTGGGGTAATTTTGTTTTTCAGGGTAGAGATGTATTTTGATGTTTTTTAACTACAAATATCTATCATTTTGCGCATAAACCCGCAGTCGGGGACTCATACATGCAAGAAATACAAGTGGTACTTAAGCGCACATTGTTGGCCACCCTTGTAACCCCTGTTGGTACCCCTTTGAGTGGTAGCGCATCAGAAAACACATGTATACAGATCATCCTAGATATCCTAAAGCCCTCTGTAGATAAACAATCAACCACCTGAATGTTATAGTGCCACCGACAAAAGCACTCGGGAAGATACTCTCTAGTACCTGGGTAGTTGAGTAGTATGGATAAGGGCATGGTCTAGCCTCCTTATTTGGTGCCATGAGATATTGATCCGAGTACTATTGTTGGACCCTGCACATATAATAGAGAGATATAGCACAGGGGAAACCCTTGTCTAAAGAAACCTTGAATACCCTATCCCTTGGGATGGAAACATAAATAAAACATACAAGATCTATTGTCGTGAAACTATGTCTCCTGCATTTAGGTTGCGGAATTCCTACACATTTCTTCATGTTAAACATTTGGCGATTTCATCACTGCAGTATTCTTCAGCTTGGAGTATTACTTTGCATGAGTAAAAAATTAAAAAAAATTAAAAAATAGTCTGGGGCTTGTCAACACCCTTATTTGTAACCTAGTCCATTGCATTCCTCTCTTCATTCTGATCACAGTGGTACCCTTCACTGTTAAGAATTTTTTTCTCTCTATGGTCCCACCCCTTTCTGAGACACCCTTATTTGACAACTATCCCATTGGACTCCTCTCTTTGTCCTGATCACCCTAGTACATCTCACTTTTCTTGGTTCCAATTGTCATCCCACCACCTCATCTACTATCTAAGTCGCTATCATGCCAACCACCTGATATCAGACCCAAGAAGACTAGGATACTATGTTGTCCATCTTAAAATCATGAATGGACTCAATCCCCACTACCATACAAACCACAATAAACGACTCCCTCCCTACAACAATCCAAGTAGCCATCCATAGCCATGCAACAATTCACAAAAGGTAAGTATGTAGAACCTAATGCAGAGGACCCTCAACATTCCCATTATGAGCATACTCATTCCTCCCACTCCCCTTGGGGTTCTCCACACTCTTGGAATAAGGTGCCCAAAGTTGACATGCATAAATTTGATGGATCCAACCCAGTAGGGTGGATCAAGAAAGATGGTAGTGGTGGCAGTGGCATAAGAAATGTTATCCAGGAAGTCCCACTTGGAACCTGTTCACTAAATAATTTTGTGCCCATTTTGATAGGGAATCACATTTTCTGGGTAGACTCACCAAGTTGTGCCAAAATGGATCAGTCACAGATTTCATCATGACATTTGAACAGTTGGCTATCCTGACTGAGGGCTTATCTAATGCATTTTAACTTGAATGTTTTATCAGTGGCTTAAAGGAAGCCATCTGGGCTCATGTGAGCATGCATCATCCCACTACCTAGTTGTAGGCGTGTCAATTAGCAAAGGAAGCAGAGACCATCCTTCAGGCCCCGCCCATGAAGGATCCAGTTCTCAATCGTCCTCACCATGGGGTTCACCCAACTCTGACACAAAAATTGAAGTTCCAAAAGGTATCTCAGACTGAAATGGAGGAACGTCCCAATCAAGGCCTTTGCTACTATTTTGATGAAAAGTATTCACTAGGGCATAAATGTAGAGAATACAAGTTCTTCCAGATTGATGCATCTGCTTCATCTCCTTCTGAAGACATCCCATTAGATGAGGCCCCACCAAGTGATCACATCGAAGCTCCAATTGTAACCCCTATGAAACCAGAGGAACCCATCATCTTGCTTCATGCACTCTTAGGTATTTCATCCTCACAGACATTGAAGCTTAAGGGCTACATCAAACATCGATTGATGGTGGTAGCACCCACAATTTTATTCATTGCAGGATTGTTGATGAGATCCATTGTTTTGTCTGCCTTATTGCTAATTTTTAAATCCTCATCACTAATGTTGGTACTATGAAGTGTGAGGGATGTTGTGAGAATGTCAAATTCCAAATGGGTAATTATACTCTAAAAACCCACATGTTCTCTATTTCTAGAGCTGGTTGTGATATTGTATTAGGGGTGGAATGGCTTCGCACTCTGGGGCCAATCATAATGGATTATCAAGAATTATATATGATCTTCACCCAATATGCTCACTCTTTTACCCTCCGAGGTCTCCAAGCGGGCTCTCCTAAAATTATCATCTCTCACAGGATGGAAAAATTGTTGAAGAATCACCAGCATGGTGTGATTGCTCAATTTAATGCCATCCAGGTCACTAAACATGCCTCTCAGGTAGTTCCTCCCAGCGTGCAACTCATCTTGGACAAGTACCCCAAAGTCTTTGAGATTCCCACAACCTTACCTCCCTCCAGGAGTGAGCATAATCATAACATCCCTCTCCTTCTGGGAATTCAACCCCCAATGTACGTCCCTACAGATATCCATTTGCTCAGAAAAATGAAATAGAAAATATGGTCAATGAATTACTGGAGGTGGGGGTAAATCACCCCAGTACCAACCCATATTCTTCACCACTGGTGATGGTCTTAAATAAAGAATGTACTTGGCGCATGTGCCTTGATTTTTGTGCCATGAATAAACTAACCATAAAAGATAAGTTTCCCATTCCTGTCATTGATGATTTATTGGATGAACTCCAAGGTGCCTGTGTATTCACCAAATTAGACCTTCACTTAGGCTATCACCAGATCTGGATGAAAGAGGCAGATATCCTGAAGACTGCTTTCAAAACTCATGAAGGACATTATGAGTTCTTGGTCATGCCTTTTGGCCTTTGCAATTCCCCATCCACCTTCCAAAGTTTCATGATTAAATTATTGAAGCCTTACCTTCAAAATTTTGTCTTGGTTTTCTTTGATGACATCCTCATTTACAACTGCACTTGGGATAACCACCTTCTTCATGTGGAAAAATTCCTTCACTTGTTGTAGGAAAACCATTTGTTTGTCAAAAAGACCAAATGTTCATTTGGATCTAGTGAAGTGGAATACTCGAGACACATTATCAGTCAATAAGGGGTAAAATTGGACCCCAAAAATATACAAGCTATGCAGGAATGGTCATGACCGAAGACCTTAAATCACCTAAGGGGGTTTCTTGGTCTCACAGGATATTACAGGAAATGTTTCCACCATTATGGAAAAATTGCTAAGGCATTGACCGACCTTCTTAAGAAGAATGCATTTCATTGGACACCTGAGGTTGAGCAAGCCTTCATAGAATTAAAGAGGTCCATGTGCATTAATCCTATATTAGCAATGCCCGACTTCAACAAAACCTTTGTGGTGGAATCAGATGCTTCTAGCACTAGTATAGGCATAGTGCTAACATAAGATGGTAGGCCTTTGGCCTTTACTAGCCAAGCCACATTGAGTGGCCGCAATCTGGGCAGATCTACGTATGAAAAAGAAAAAATGTCCATTCTCCATGCGGTGCACACATGGCAGCCATATCTCTTGGGACTGCGTTTTCAGATCAAAATAGATCACCATAGTCTGAAATATTTTTTGGAGCAACGACTATCCTCTCAAGAACAAAATAAGTGGTTGACCAAAATGTTGGGTTATGATTATGAAATTATATACAATAGGGTAATATAGTATTCGATGCATTATAATGCCAACATGAGGAAGATGACTCCCTTTTTTCCTTATCCTTACTGGTCCTTGATTGGATTGAATAAGTACTCCAAGAATGGCTAACACACCCGACTCTCTCCAAGTTAATTCAACACCTTTAGGAGGACCCTAATCCTCCTATCAGCTACACTTGGCAGGAAAATATTCTTATATATAATGATCATTCGGTTCTCTAACCCTCTTTAGCACTCAAGTCACGACTCTTAAATGAGTTGCACTCATCATTTATTGTTGGTCACTCAGGATTCCAAAAGACATATGCTCATGCTTGTTATCACACAATTTGTACTTTGATAGAAGAAAAGGTAAATGGAAAACAAATTTGCATAACAGGAGACTATCCTATCACTGTCACCTCAATAGGATGTTTGTTTCTATTTAGGATGGTAGGCCCAGGGGAGACGTCCCCGGTGACCCAAGGTTTTGAGAAGGCAAAGTCAAAGTAGCTAGGTAAAGGTCCCCTCTCACAAGTCACCACCGATCAGAAAGTCTGGTTTTAATAACCATTGAAGAGATAATATGTCTGAAGTTGACCTGCTCGAAACAAAGCAACAAGAAAACTATATATTTGCAAGTGCACTTGCTGATTAACACTTCATAAAACCATGAAATTTCTTAATAGAAGCAATCTGCTGAATATGGTGAAGTAAATAGAAATCTTATAACAACAATGCTTATAGAGAAATATTTCACATAAAATATCTTCAAACTAGCTTCAAAATGACTAAAAACCATTAGCCATTGAAGTCATAACATTAGCATTTGATAGAAGCACATAAGACAAAGTATAATTCAGCCTTTACAATTGATTTTATGAGCTTTTAATGCTGCATCTAATGGTTGTGTCTTACTTTAGTAACAACAACAAAAATGTTTTTAGTAGATCAATCTATTCTAGGGTTAGAAAGTGTTAGTAATTTGTTTAAAGAGTAGATTTTGAAGGTTGTGTTGATCAATTACTCTTAGTAAGGACTTAGACTAGTGCTTTCTTAGGGAAAATGGAGTCAATAAAGTGGCAGCAAATGTTGAAGGTAAGGGATGATAATAGGAGAGCCAAAGACAAGAGGGGTTGATAATTGAAGTGTTGGTAAGCCAAGGCTTCAACCACCAAACCCTAGGGGAAAATGACTACTAAGGTGTAGGTAACCCTAGGCCTTAATAGATTTTACTCCCTATTTAACTAAAAGATAAAGTAAATGATGGCTAAGATGAAGCAATAAGTGCTAGGGTGTTGCAATGGCAAGGCCCTTAGCAATGGCTTCAAGAAAAATGACTTCTTGGCAAAATCTAGTAGGTGAATAGTTATTGAGATAAGGACAATAACATGTTCTTAATATCCTAGGGTTTTAAGATAGAAATTTCATAATATTAGTAAAATGAAAATTAAATATGTTATAACCATTCAAAAGAAATAAGAATTGCATAATTTTACTTACATTCACCAAGAATAATCTAGCATATGCCCTAGTTGAAGACTTTCCACCAAGAAAATGCCCAAGAACACCAAGATTAGCCTTCCTCCAACAAGTGCGTCCTAAATTTTAGTCATAAAACCCTAAGTAGGGTGCAAATTTTAGAACTCACAAGTGTGAGTCAAAGATGATGAAAAATAAGGAGGATTTTCCCCTTATTTATACAATACTAATGACCAGAATTAGGTCAAAAAGGCTGACATGGCCAGTTATAAATAATATCCATTATTTACATTAAATGTCATAATAAAACCCTAAAACAAGCTGCTAAGATGATGTCATTCCATTTTAGGATGAATTTAGGCCCTTTTTGGGCAACGTTGGCCTCCTGGAGCAAAACGTTAGGCCTTCTTGGGCCTCAAGAACCTGCCACATGTGCCACTTGGCACACAACTACCTCCAAAATATCCCAAAATGATAGATGATGTCATGGGTGACCTGGGTGATGTCACGGGCCTTCCAAGGCCTACATCATGGTGGAAAGGGCACAACCCCCCTGGGTCCAGGGTTGCTAGGCTACCCTTGGTGAAACATCCTCCTCTCTCACTAGTGCAATCCTATGATCTGTATCTACCCCCTGTTGGGGTCTCAGCATCCATATGGTGGGCTTCAAGCCCCACGAAGGTCCGAACTAATCATCTCCCCATGTGTACCTGTCCATCAGTTGTGTCCTTGCAACATCAATAGATACGCCCTCCATAGGCTCATAAGTCAGAGGGATCATAACAATGCCAATCACATCTAATCATGAAGTTATTAAACATGTGCATAAAACCTCCTTTGCCCGGACAAGTGATCAAAGACATTATGATGATATGAAATCCAAGTTTGGAGGTAACACTAGGACGTCCAATTGGTCTAATGCTCATTAGATGTGAGATGTTTATGAAAGAGGTCAAATCTAGGCCATGTGAGTGGATGAGGTGGTAAGGGATGTCTAGGCAAGCGGTGCAGTGATAGCAGGAAAATGTATGGCTTACCTATGGGTGCTTTTGAAGAGGGTGAGATGCACCTGTCATGGATGCAAATGTTTCCAATACCATTCATGTCTTTTATATTTTATTCTTATTGATTTTAGTACAATAGGCTAGTTAGGGCACACTGTCATGGCGTGGTGACCAGTGATGGCAATGTTACCCACAAGCATTTCACAGAAATGAGAATGTTGGCTTGTGATGAGACCCCCTTTCTCTTGGCTATGCCACCAAGAGCCGTGACTACCCTAGCATGGTGACCAGTTGTTGGTAGTGTCATACTGATACATGCCCATTGTTGGACAACTGAGAGGGGGGGGGGTGAATCAGTTGTTACCGTGCTTAAAAAATTATGCTTATTTTATATTCTTTACAGAGCACTCAATGAAAATCACAATAATGTAGGGAAGTAAGCAATAGAACATTCAACATCATTCAGACATAAGAGATACACAAAGACAGATATTTCCTGAGGAAACCCATAAAGGGTAACAACCTCTTCTTCTTTATATGATAAGTATTCTTTAAATTCTGTACATTAACATACTTATGATCACCAACTCATAATGAGGCTACAACCTCTGTTTTGCAAGCTACTACTTGCTGAGAGCACCAACTCTCTGATTTCTCTAGCATCAACTAGAAGGAAGCACCAACTCCCTGTGTTTCTCTAACACCCACTAGAAGGAAGCACCAACTCCCTGGTTTCTCTAGCACTCACTAGAAGGAAGAAACAACTCCCTAAGTGTTCCAACACCAACTGGATGGAAGCACCAACTTCCACTCACACAAGCACCAACCTATAAAACAAAGAACTATAGTTCTCCCTTGCACCACCCTGCCACCCTGGTTTCTCTGGCTGCAACCAGATGGAAGCTACAACTCCCTGTGTTCAGGCACCCACTTGAACCTCTGAGGACAACAGTCCTCCCTAGCACCTCCCAACCTCCCTGAAATATAAAGTTTGCTATATATATAAATTTATCATAGTGATACAATATTTATCATTGGCTTACCAGGCTTATCACTGTTCTTCTATGCTGCTCTACTCTCCTGTATCAGTGTCTCTCTGTCTGCATCTTCTTGCATTTTCTGATCTTCTATTTTTCTCTACAAGAGCGCCTCAACCTTCCTTTACTGTCTCACTATCTTGCTGCACACATCCTTGTGCTTTCTCTGCTTCTGCCTTTTATGCTTTGTGCGCCATCTCCATTCAATGCACCATTCCTCTTCTCTGTATTTCAGCTGCTGCACCCTCCTCCTTCTACACGCCTAAATCCCTCTCAACCACAACAACTTCATCTCTTCTCCGTTCTGCATACTTATAGTCTTTGTGCACCTTGTGCATGCTATCTCCCCATGCTTCTTCATGTGCTCTCCATGTCGAGTGATCTGCCTAATCATCATTGTAACTCTTCAACTTCTCTGGTAGTTAAACCCATGCGTCCATCATCACTGGGTGTTATGCTGAGATTCCTTCGCCTCTCTAGCAGTCAAGACTCTTCGTCTTCTCTGTTACAGTCGAGCTCAACCTCTCTGTTGCAGTTACAGGCTTCAACGCTCTTCCATCTTTCAATCGCCTCTATGGCCAGTCTTCATTCCACTAGCAAATTCCTTGAGAATTTTCAGCTCCTCTGGCAATCACACAGAAGTCTCTTCGAGTCCTCTGGCAGAAACCATCAGTGGTTTCTAGCAGTTACAATGTGAACCTTGAGATGGGACCTAGCTATGCTAGTTCCTTCTACTTACTTACGTGACCACCAACGGTGACCACCGGCTACATAGAAATTTCTCCATTTCAACATTTCGGCATTCGTGTGATCAAGTGTCTCGACAGTCCAAGTCGTGATCCCCGAAATGGAGCTTGGTTTCACTAGCTCCTTCCTCCATCTTCTGTAGATGTGACCACTGGCTATGACCACATCCTTATTCGAAATTGCATTTCGTAATTTCGCTTTTCGCGAATTTGTTCTGAGTCACTCTGACTCTGCCAACTCCCGATCCCCAAAAATCCTAAAAAGGAGCTTATCTCTTCGATCTCTTCTCTACAGCTCTTCGACGATGTGACCACCGACAGTGACCAAGCCTTATTCATAACCGCATTTTGCAATTTCGTGTTTCGGCACTTTGAGACTCCTGTGATGAAGAGTCTCAGGTCTTGACTCCTCCATCTCCCAGTATCCAAAACTCCTAAATGGATTTATTTCCCGGTATGCGAAACTCTTTGTTGATGTGCCTGTTTCAGGATTTTGGTGTTTCGCATTTCGGTATTTCTATGATGAAGTGTTTCGACACTTCCAACTCCCGGTATCCGAAACTTTCCTCTTGCTTTCGGGATTTCGGCGTTTCGCATTTAGCGATTCCAGGACTCTTGATGATGAAGAGTCTTGACTCTTCCAACTCCCAGTATTCGGAACTATCCTCCTGCTTTCGGGATTTCGATGTTTCATGTTTCGCAATTCCGGGACTCCTGATGATGAAGAGTCTCGACTCTTCCAACTCCCGGTATCTAAAACTGTCCTCCTGCTTTCGGGATTTCATAACCCTGCTTCACCTTGCTCTTTAAATAACGTGCAGGTTGTCTTGGATCCAACGCCGGTCGGACCTCAGGCTTAGATCTGACGTTCATCAAGAATTCTCAATGGGATCCAAAGATCACTGATGCTTCTCCTCCCGGGATTACGTTGTCCCTGTTTTTTCATCGTTGCATACTCTGATCTTGCCATCAATGACAAGCACACCTGCCAGTAAACATGCCAACAATCTCCCCCTTTGGCATTGATGGAAACCCTGAGTGACTGCGCTAATCTGTTAGGACCTCCAACTGTAGCATCCGGTCCAAACCACTCCTTTTCTCCCCCTTTGACATCAATGTCAAAGAAAACATGCTCTCCCTGAGCTGTTGCATTATTTTTAGGAGGTATCAGATATTCAATCAATAAAAAACTCCCCCTAACAGGATGGACTCTCTTAGGTGTGAGACGGGATGACACACAGTTTCTGCCGGAGATATTCAAATGGTGTCTTGGCTAGGGGTTTAGTAAAGATGTTTGCAATTTGTTCTGTGGTTGGAATGTAATGGACCTGAATAATCTGATTGGTGACCTGCTCTCTTAGAAAATGGTATTTTATGGGAATATGCTTGGTCTTGGAGTGGAATATAGGATTCTTGGACACACTGATGGCACTAGTGTTATCACAGTGAATTGGGATTGGTGCAGTGTATTTTACCTCCAAGTCTGCAAGTGTCTGAATCATCCATAATACTTGAGTGCAACAGGTAGCAACAACAATGTACTCTGCCTCTGTAGTTGATAAAGAAATGGAACCTTGCTTTTTACTCAACCATGCTACTAGAGAATCTCCTAAGAAGAATGCACCTCCACTTGTGCTTTTCCTTTCATCCATGCAGTTAGCCCAATCAACATCTGAGTAGACTGATAATCGAAAATTCTGATTCTTAGGATACCATAGGCCATAGTTCATTGTTTCTTTCAAATATCTGAATATCCTTTTGACAGCTAGCAAATGACTATGTTTTGGTGCAGACTGATATCTTCCTACCATCCCAACAACATGCATTATGTCAGGACGAGATGTTGTGATGTACAACAGACTACCTATCATTGACCTATATGAACTTTGATCTACATCAGGTGAGTCATCATCCTTGCTTAATTTGCATCCAGTAACCATAGGTGTGTCCACAGGTTTAGAATCTTCCATTTGAAACCTTTTCAACATTTCTCTTAGATATTTTTCTTGAGAAATGAACATCCCTTCAGACCTTTGAGTAATTTGCAGACCAAGAAAAAATGACAGTTCACCTATCAT